>ML815736.1:24826-44670 GCA_009831015.1 Picea engelmannii
CTGTTTTGAGCCATTTGGAAAAGGTGGGTGGCCACCGATATCCACCTGGATCACTGGTACAAGGAGGTCAAGGATTTTATTGGACAAAACACAATGATGGTACCACAATTTGAAGGATTTACTATGGACAACGACGGATCATTGATATTTAAAGGTCGAATTTACATACCACCCAACGACGGGTTGATAATTTTGATCCTAAACGAGGCTCACAGAGCAGTGTGCATGGCTCACCCAGGAGTCACGAAGATGAGGGCAGACCTTAAACCCTTATTCTTCTAGAAAGGAATGAAGGCAGACATTGTCAACTACGTGGAAATATGTCTAGAATGTCAGTAGGTGAAGGCTGAACATAGACATCCAGCAGGATTACTATAGCCACACGCTATTCCAGAATCGAAATGGGAGGTCATTTCAATGGATTTCATTGTTGGATGACCACTAATGGCAAGGAGACACGACTTGATTTTTGTGGTAGTCGACACTCTGATGAAGAGTGCTCATTTTATTCCTATGCGTATGACATATCAGGCACTTGACATAGATAGAGTTTTAATCAACGAGATTGTGAGGCTGCATGGCATGCCTAAGAGGATTATATTCGATCGAGGATCGGTGTTTACTGGACGATTTTGGACTAGTTTCCAAGAGGCCTTGGGAACCCAACTAACTTTAGTACCACATATCACCCAGAGATAGACGGACAAACCAAACGAACAAACCAAATCTTGGAGGACATGTTGCGTATATACGTGATGGACCAACATAAGTGTTGGGGAGAATTCTTGCCATTGTTAGAATTCACATATAACCACAATTATCAAAGCACCATTAAGATGACGCCTTTCGAGTTTCTTTACGGGCGACCGTGTTAGACACCTTTGAGTTGGGATCGGATTGAAGATAGGGTCTTGGTGGGACCAGAAGCGATCCAATAAATGGAATATTAAATGCAAACTATAAGACAAAGGATCAAGGAAGCGCATGATCGATAGAAGAGATATGTTGATGCACATCGTGGCGACCGTAGTTACGATGTGGTGATCGAGTATTCTTGCAGGTGAAATCGCATAAGAGTTCGATCAAGTTTGGAAAGGGTGCTAAAATATCTCCTAGGTTCGTGGGATCCTGTGAGATTGTGGAAAAGAGAGGGTTGTGGCCTATTGACTAGCCTTGCCTGATCCTTGAGGCATATGCACGATGTCTTTCATGTCTCTGTTTGAGACATTATGTTAGTGATCCTACACATGTTTTGACTTGAGTACCTTGCAAGTATTGAATGAGGGTGCACTCACAGCTGAGCCCATTCGCATCCTGTACCATCGCATTCGATAGCTACAACGTCAAACAATAGATCAAGTCAAGGTTTAGTGGGACAACTATAGTCTGCCCTCAATCACTGGGAGGACGCATATGATATGCACCAACAGTTTCTTGTTTGTTGATAGATAGACTCATGATACTGTGATACACTTTATTCGTCACTTATATACTGTGAAACTTTGGGATGAAGTTTAAAACAAGACGAGGTGTATGTAACATACCGCTCTTGCGCGCACTGAGCAAACTTATCCTTGATGACACTTGCTTGCAAGTGATCCAGATTATTATACTTTCAGTCGTTCGATTATGATTATGAGACATTATGGATTGATGATATGTTATTTTATTGTATTCACATAAACAAGTGTTATTGACTGGGTTCTCCTGAGTGTGCAGGACTTTGGACATTGAGGATGTAGAGGCATTGATGAAACCCCTTGGACTCCAAATCGAGTCAGGGAGAGGACTGTTGGTTTTGAATGCTATTGATGTGACACATGTACATATGATTAGATGTTCTGATGATTGATTATTGTTGCTGACATGATTTGTTGATGGATGCAGGATGACGATAGCTTGCCGACAAGACTCACATGTGGAGTAGAGGGGTCACGCAGGACAACCAGAGACTTGAGGGACAGGTGTGGACAACAACCCTGCCACAACCTACTAGCACTCCCTCTGTGGCTCGAACTGTAAGTTAACGATTACCTAGTTCGAGAAGATCCACGATGTCGTGAGGGAAAATTGCAATAGTCGCTCACGATGATTCTAAGGGGCATACAATAAGGCATAGGCCTTATTCCTTAGAGGCCCTTAGTCTCCCACAAGATCACCTAGCAGAGTATTGATTCCAGGGGTTTTTGACGTCTACCAAAGTCAGTCAAGAGGTGAGTGGCACCCTTGGAGCACGTAGTGCGTCCTGAAGGGCACGTCGCGCAAGTAAAACAGAAAGAGACGAGTGACACCCTTGGAGCACGTAGTGCGTCCTGAAGGGCATGTCGTGCAATGAAAACAGAAAGAGATGAGTGGCACCCTTGGAGCACGTAGTGCGTCCTGAAGGGAACGCCGCGATTTTAACTGGTAAGTGAATAAACCTAGTTGGCCCTAAAATGAATGATGTGATAAGTAAGATTTAAAAACAATTTTTCCCGAATGAAAATGTCGCCCAACCTTGAGAAATTAAAACCTAGGTCTAAGTAGAACATGTGGTCAAACATTAATAATAAATAAACATGTAACAAGAAGGGGGTAAGAAATTCAAATTAATTTATTTAAGTCAAATTATCTTGAAGAATTAAAATTAAAAAAAAGGTGGAAATGGTTGTTTTATCTATTTTTTTGCTAATTAAATTTTAGTTAAAAAGAAAAGAGGGTAAATGGTTGTTTCATCTACACTTGCTAAATTATTTTTAATTAAAGAAGAAAAAGGGTAATTGGTTGTTTTATCTACACTTGCTAAATTTGATTTTTAGTTAAAAAGGAAAAATAGGGAAACTTAAAAGAAATAGGAAACTTAAATAAAATGGGGAAACCTAAAAAGGCAGGGGGAAGGTAAAGAAAAAACTGAATGTCTAACTTAGTAAAGAATCTTTCCAAAAAAGATGAATGTCTAACTTAGTAAGGAATCTTTCAATCGGAACTTTCTAATTATGAACACAACTAAGAATTAAGTAAGGCGTAAGTCATTTAAGAAGTGTAAGGGAATTTTGGGACACCTAGAAGCGTTTTTAGGAATGCTTTTAGGTGGGTGAGGGAAAGAGGAATAATTAATTAATTAATAAAATTAATTTTCTAGTGCAACTAGGGGATCGGGCGACATGTGTACGGGGGAGGTTTTTCCTAATTAAAATTTATGAAAAAGGAATTTAATGAGAATTTGGGAAACTAATTACTTAAAAACTCTATAAAAAGGATGGAGGAGGAGGAGTATGGATCTCATCTTGATGCGTAACGTTACGCTGCTGAATTTTTCCTTGACTAAACTTTCTCTTGTGGGAGTTGGGATACCCAGCTCGGGTAACGAGTGGCAGCCCGACCTTGCGAGGCAAGTTGAGTGCTAGCAGTTCTCTGGTATTGTGTGTGTGGCCCCTTTGCGGCTCGGGGGGCTCAGAGGGAAGAAGAGTACCCCTAGCATTGGCTGGGAGGTACCGGTGAGGTCACATCGGTTAGCAAGCGAGAGCTGGACGGAGCGCGCGCGGGACATAAACTACAGAGCATTCACGTTTGGCCAAGGTACGCTTGTTTAAGTTGTTACTTGCAATAAAAATAATTTACACATGTTATTTCTATGTGATTGGTTGAATATTTCATTGCCATGAGCGTTCTTGCACCTGCTTTCCTACGGTATTTGTAATCCCCTTGCTTGTTGTATTCGAAATTGATTTCCCTTGGCGAACTCGACTTCTGATTGCAATGACTTCTTTGTGTGGGTTTTATTGATTATTATGACAAGATTTTGTTTTTATCTTCCGTTCCTTATCCCTTATTCATCAGTTTGTGCCTGAGCAGCCGACCAGGAGCTGAATCGATGGTCGTCACTTCGGTGTTTAAATACCTATAGATTCAAATGCCCTACTTTTCTGTGCATGGATGATGAGTGAAGGAATTTTTTTTCCCAGTAGTCTATCCCTTACTTATCTCTGCGTTTGATTGATTCATGGCTAAATGTTTAGTCTTATGCCTTCTTGTGAATGAGTACCTCTGCGTTTTGATTGCTTGAACTTCGAAAACCTTTGCATTTCCTCGAAAGATTATCCCTGCATTCCTCTGATTGATTACCTCTGCATTTCCTTGAAGGATCAACTCTGCATTTTCTTTTTTTTTTGGGGTAAAATCTCAGCATTGAATGGTAAACCCTCTGCGTTTCTTTGAATGATGATCTCCTGCGTTTTGGAAGGGGTAAATCTCTGCAATTTAATGATTGACTGTGTTTTTATACATTAAAAGACAATAGAAATTTACTTTGACTGGCAATGAATTTCAACTTTGATTGATTGCGTTTTTATACATTAAAAGACAGTGAAATTTTACTTTGACTGGCAACAAATTTCAACTTTGATTGACTGTGTTTTTATACATTAAAAGACAACGAAATTTTACTTTCATTGGCAACGAATTTCAACTTTGATTGACTGCGTTTTTATACATTAAAAGACAACGAAATTTTACTTTGACTGGCAGCGAATTTCAACTTTGATTGACTGAGTTTTTATACATTAAAAGATAGTGAAATTATACTTCGATTGGCAGTGAATTTCAACTTGATTGACTGCGTTTTTATACATTAAAATACAATGATTCGATTTTTAATGGATAGCGATTTGATTTTAATGGACAACGTTGATTTAAGGGATATGATTTGATGGTTAGCGATTGATTCAATGGGTAGCGATTTATGTTTTTAATAACACAACGATATCATTTTTCGCTAAGCAATATCATATTTAACTTAGCAATATATTTATTATGACAACAATGTATTAACAACAACATTCTGGACATCAATTAAATATTGATTGAAAGCAAATCTATTTGACAACGATCTTAGATGTATTGTGTAGTGATATCATGTATTTAATGGATAGCAATATATCTTAGTCTGCGTTTATTTAATTGTGTCTGCGAAATTATATATGTATGCGTTTCTTTTCTTTAATGCTAAAACACAATGAACTTTATTCCCCATACCAATGCAAGACAACGATTTATACATGCTCTAAATGCACAAATCTAGACCGCGAGTTTTCTTGGCGATATAACTCAACGATCTTATGATTATGTATTACACAACAACTTCATTATTTTACTCTGCGATCTTATAGATTTAAATGATATCTTTATCAGTTAATTACTCCGCGTTTCAGATATATATTACTGCGAATTTACATACACTGTAGTAAGTTGCGTTTGATGGCTGTGAATATTACTGCGAATTTAATTAACTGTAGTAAGTTGCGCGTGATGGCTGTGAACAACTGCATTTTGTGATTGTGTTATATCGTTGTGTGGCAACTGTTGTGTGTAACGCTATGCATGACAACGACTTTATATATATATATATATATATATATATATATATATATATATATATATATATATATATATTACTGTTGTATTATTAGTGTCGTATATATCATTACAACGATATGACTGTATTATTATCATTGTGTGGTAACTGTTGTGTGGTAGGTGGTGTATGACAACGATGGTATAGTATATATCATTATTGAATATCATTATTATATACAATTAAGGGATAACCCTATATTTAGATGACAATATCTATATTATGTATCATTAGTGCTAATATCATTTAGCTCTTATTTTGTATAGACACCGAATACATAGAGAATTAATTTTGATAACAATTATATTTGTTTCTGACATTGAATATAATGGACAAAAATATTATTTTGGGACAACAATATCTTTGTTAGATATAATAGTTCACATTTAGGATAACATTTATGATAATAGTAACTTTTATAATAGTTCACTCCTTCACGCTTAGACTTCATGTTTAACATATATTGGTTTATGGTTGTTGGCAAGTCATTTAATAGCTTGCGCAGGATTAATGGTTGAGGGATTAATAGTCTTACTAGCTGAACGATTAATAGTTTAATCAATTGATCGGTCACCATGCGCCTTGTGCCTTAAGTCGAATTGTAATGGTGGTTTATCATAGTAGTTCACCACCCGTGTTGCCTTGTAGGAACAAGAAATCCTGCGATTAGTTGCGCAATTTAATTTGGGTGATGTCATCTTGCGTCTTGTCGACCTATTGCTTGGGTGCGTGGGTATAGTCTTCTTGTTGGTCAATTCGATCTCCTAGAGCGTTGTATTTTTCTTGGGTTATTGGTCCAGATAGGTTATGTTGCGCTAGGTTTACTGCCTCACCTATCCCCTTGTGACGACATGACTCCTGATGAGGGGATCATTGCGCACCCTGACGTATAGATGCGAACGATAACCTAGCCAGAGTCTTGTGCTTCCGATGTGGGCGTTTTGTTCGTTGTAATTGATGTTGGTACTTGGTTTGTAACGCCTTAACGTGTTTGGGTTGTGCATCGTAAAGGTTTCTGGATACTGGTCGTCAAGGCCGTTGAGTTGGGATTGTGGATGTTGTCCTTTAGCTTGTAGGCGTTGTCTTGCTTGTGTAGGGCATGTAGTCGTTGTATTGTCTATGGTGTCACATGTTCGTCCGGTTGCAAGATGTGCCAGTGTGCTAGGTCGTTGGTTGTCTGTTGCCTGAGTGCGTAAGTTGTGTTCGTCGTCAAGTTGTGTTGATTACTTGTTGTCTTGATTACCTTCCTGCTTAAAAAAAAAAAAAAAATGTGCCTGCCTGCGTCGCTTGTAGTCATAATGATTGGGGTCGTTACATACAATCTAGGAAGGATGACTCAGATGTATCCAATAAACAAAGACAATAAAATAATTAGAAATCATGTCGACACGTAATTTGTCTACAACGAATGAAGCCATTGGAGGGTTAGACATCAACATTTAAACTAGGTATTGATAAAACAAGGTCTCCAATTGGGTATATAATCATATCATACATAGAGTCATTTATTTCTACGGGTTCAGATTACATGAATGGCGAATACCCTACATCTAACTGAGTAAAAAAAATAGTGATAAACATTGTTGTCTGTTACTATATATTTTATCATTACATTAAAGCATGATATAGATTTGATTAATGTTATTAATTATAATAACTATAGAAGAAATCATGGAAATGGACCCAAAGTATCTTTAAAAATCAAAATGCAATATAATTATTTTATCTAGCTTTCACATAGGAGCTTCAAATTCATGTTACGTAAACATTTATGACAATATTTTTATTTGGTTGTTCCGGTTCTTTGTCCACATACTTAAAGATATCATTCAAGACAAATTACCCCTTTTCTTTAGGAGCCAAGAAAAAAAACCATGTGAACATGCATGTTCCATTGTTTTCAAAGGTAAATGATCTAGTTACTAAAAGTGATAGTCCATATTTATAAGATCATTTAAATCAGCTTCATTTATCACAACCTTAATCCCATTGTAGTCCAACCATATTATCTATTGATTTATAACTTAACCAAAAAAACATAAAACATAAGTTTAACATCAACATACCCTACCTAATTATTCTTATAAACAATCCCTTGAAGTATGCGTATTGATTACAAACTTTCCATGAAGCTAAAAATATATTAACATAGAAATACGTTTACACAACATCATTATACTCGCATTCAAGATTCAAATTTCCATTTGACAATCCCTTGAAGTATGCGTATTGATTACAAACTTCCCATGAAGCTAAAAATATATTAACATAGAAATACGTTTACACAACATCATTATACTCCATTCAAGATTCAAATTTCCATTTGAATTATCTCCATAGTAGTTACTACAAACATTTGACCATTTGGGTCTGGCCGACTAAGTAAATTGTATTCCTAAGAAAATGTGTACCATTTGAGGAGATATATGGAGACCACGTCACAAAGGCATTCCAAAATTGGCAACACAATGCATATAAAAATTGTGAGTATTTGAACCCAAAATGAACCAATATATATAGATTTAACCATTGCCATTCAAAATGAACCAATATATATAGATTTAACCATTGCCATTCAAGACATACAATTTGTTGATTAAGAGCCAGAGCTATGCCTTGTTGGATGGCCATTTATTATGTATTAACAACCAAGTAAATAATAAAATATATAGTTTCCTTTGAACCACTTATAAAATAATATAAACAATCCATATTAAATATTTTCATAGACAAACATGTGCAACATTTCCCTTTAGATCCATAGTAAATTGATATGTATTAAGATGAAAAATAATATTACAAGTTAAAACTTCTCAAAATGTAAGGTAAGTGTACCTAACAAAAGTTAAGAGCATATTTCTAACACAAGTTATGTTTGAGTTTGGAAAGGCTATAAATCATTAAGGAGAGGATTACCCCATGGCGAGTTAGTCATTCAAGGGCCAGTTAGTCATTTAAGGTAGAGGTCTAAAGTTCAAGTCTCCTAGATTTGTTTAATGATATCATATCTTCAATTTTTTATTTGAGGATCCATTGTCCCAATTTTTAGTTTATACTTGATTTCTAAGAAATGTTCAACCTTTTCAACCTTAATTCTTATTCGATAACGATGATAAATTTTAGTTTTTCGATATAAAAAAAAAGAAACAATGTTTTGCTTAATATTTACAAAGTTTATGGCTTCCCACCTACTTGGAAGCGTTCACTTCTTGAAATGATTTTACTTAATATTAACAACAACCATCTCAATTCTAGACTTGAAAGAGTTCTTAGTGTCCGTCAAATTATTTTCTCATAAAGAAGAATAAATATCTCTTTCTTCTTGCAATAAAGAACATATTTCTTTCATCATAAATATTTCTATCCTCTTGGTGTGCCTCAAACCAACTAATAAGGATGTGATATGGCATCATTTTTTACTCATACATACATAACCACCCTTTTTTCCACTATATAACCAATCTTTGTTGCAAATATTCATCACTTCCATACCATTTCAATGAATACTAGATAATAGTAATTCAAGGTAACCTCTAAGCATTAAGCATTTTTATGAGATTTCTCTATTATATATTTACTTAGAAAAGATATCATAATGGTATATGAGATTTGATCATATGATTAACTTTCATAAGTAAGTGTAGTAAAGACATTTTTGTAGTCAAAGCTTCTAGCTATTCAAGAGATATCTTGTCTACATCAACACAAGAGATCCACTGCATAAAGGGATAATTAAGATTAAGATTACAAAGACCAGATTTGCTAGCTATTTCCTCATCTTAAAGCAACATTTGAAGGTAAGAGACGCATATAGGGTTTGAAATATAGGGATGCACCCACATCCGATAGACATGAATTTCAGGGAGGACACCACTCTTGATGGACAATTTTGGGTATAGGTTAGGTATGGTTTTTATTTCACCAAGCCCATTTATAAAATTATCTAGTTTGCAGATACATGTCGGACGTTGATTGGGGATGTGTATGAGTAGATGGACAACATGCTATAATAAATCAAAGACATTGTTGAGTAAAGAGACATGATCTTGTATGATCATATTCATAAACATGTGGTCAAAAGGTGGGATAATATGAATGTTCTAGTCCATGCCTTATCATATGTCCTTAAACTCAAATATTATTCTCCATCTTGGTTGTCCCAATAAAAAATTGGGGTGTGGTTAAGATAAAAATACACACATATACAAAGGTCAAAGTGGGTATATGCTTGCATTAAACAATACGGGCCTGATGAAGAGGAGATTGCTCAAGTACAAAGAAAAATTGAGAAAGTACATTAGTGAACATGGTCTTTGCTAATCTACATGCAAATAAATATCAAGATAGGTTGAGTCATATCAAATGGTGAAAATTGTATGGTGCATCTACCACATATACACACAAATTAGCAGTGAGGGTGCTTTCAGAGGTTGTGAACATTTTTTCAATTGAGAAGCGTTGGAGCACATACAACTTCATCCACAACATGAAGATAAATAGCTTGAATGTAGAGCATGCAGAAAGCTTGGTTTATGTGCACAACTTGAGGTTGTTGTCCCATTATTGTGAGGTGGCGAATAATGATAGAACACATACTACTTGGGGCAACAATCTAATGATCTCCCGAACTTTTTGTCCTACAGTGCATAGTTTATAAATATCTCTGTTGCAGTTTTAGAATTTGAAATGTTGTATGAGTCTTCTCATGGGCCCAATTCTCCTGCTCTAACATAACTCTCGATTCTCTTTTGAAGTGCACACATAATACTTTCTTTAACACTCATGAATCGATGCTAATATTCTCACCTCTAGGCGTATAAACCTCCTTTAGACTTCAGACTCGATTTTACCTGTCAAATTAATTCCCCACCATTGATCTGGCTTTAATTGAATGGTTTAGATCTTATCTTCATATGAAATGGATCCCCTTCTAAATAGATAGTTGTTATTTACTCACGATTTGATCTGACAGTCAGATTTGGACCTCAGACTCTCTTTTTCAGACTCCTCTTGGATTGAAACACTCCGATGAACTGAAACCTCTTCTCAATTCTGCACCGTCGAACTCTTTAGGACCTTTGATCTGCTCGCTCTGAACATATCTACACCGTTGATCAGAACTCTCCGTCGGAGTATCTTTCCAGTTTTGACTCCAAATACACTAACTCTGAAGGTCTGTATACCATCATATCGAACTCCGAACTTAGGATTGACTCTAGCCGTCGATCTGGATAGATCTATATTCGACATATAATCTCAACTGTACATTCTTAGCACATAAATGGAATCCTGGCGCTAAACCGACAATCCCGATGAACTCTCCCTTCTGATCAAACGGTCACGATTATTCGACATCTGCTAAAGAAATTTGAACTCTGTTTTCGTACTCGATTTCGCTCTGAATCACTTCAATTTCAATTGTCACATGACCCTAATATATCTCAGATCAATTCAACAATTAATTCATCCACCAATTAAGGTTCTTAATACAGTCTGAACTATGATGCCTACACAATACAAGTTAGAGGACAATCTAGTATGTAGAGAATCAAAATTGGATTGCAATAACTCAACATATCATCCAAATACATAGAGAACCAAATAATACAGAGATATGTACACAAATTACATAAGGTCCTTCTATTCTTCGACATGATTTACAAGCAATTGGCCTCTTCTTGGTCTATTGGCCCCACTTGGCCTCACACATCTCAATCCTCACTCCATCTCTCCAATCCGGATCCATTCAATGCCCTTAGGATTACAATATTTGAAAGGAAAGGATTCTGATATCAGAATTGGTTCAGATCCACAAAATCCTCACTCACAGATCTTTAGGATTCTTTTAAATCCACAAAATCTTCAATCACTCATAAAATCTCTCCTTACCCTAGGTTTTAGGTTTCTACTCCTTCGATATCTGCTAAACCAATGTAGATTCAATTACAAATAGTCTCAACTCAACAAACCCTATCCTATGCAAATTTTTTAGAATTCAATAAACATAGGAAATTACAATAATTTAGAGTTTAGGGAACCCATTCCCTTAGTAAACCAAAGACCGCTTACGTATAATCAAACAAGGTTGTTTTGGAGGAACAATGCTCTTACATCACAATCCAAAAGAGGTTAATTTGGAGGATGGAAACACATCTTTAGATCACTTGGAGGTTTAATTTTTGGTTTAAGGGACTCATGACTGTGATCATGCAACATAGTTTCCACCCACATCCAACACCATTGTTGACACTATCAGGGTTTCAAGTGTAGCATCTTTAGATTCACAACCTCTAATGTTCCATGGGGGTTGTGCAGATCACAGTCATGCTCCACAACCATGTCCAACTACTCATATTGTTGTATCATGGGAAAATAAATTAGAAGTTTATCCTAGTAAGAGGAAAACTTAGTAGATAGGAGATTTATTTGTCATATTTTATCTAGAATATAGTTTCTAGAACTTAGAGTACTTTGTCTCTATTATGGCCTATTTTGTAAATATTATATGACAATTTAAGTTTGAACCTACCTTTGAATTGTTGACAACATATTACAACTCTTTGGTCATGCATATGATGCTCTATTTCATTTGTGGTTGATGTTATTTGTTCTAGTTTGTTAATCACAAATGTTCTTTGTTGAAACTTGAAGTTTGATACTATGGTGGATCATTTGATAATGATGTTATGAATTATAACTAATATATGGTTGATGTTATAAGTTTACTAAATGCTTGATTCTTTAATGATCATCATTAATCCAATAGTTAAATCTATGTTTCATATTTTATGCAACTAATTCGACATTTTACATGTTTTTTTGAATATATATGCAACAAAATATATTCAAATACATATTATATAAAAAATTCTCCTAGTACAATCCACTCCTAGAATATTTTGAAATTGGTGCTTCATGTCCCTACTTCCCGCTTCACTTTCACTCTCAACATCCTTTGTTAGGCTACTTGACATTATTCATCACCATTTCAATGTTGGTATCCATTTTAGTCTATGACAGAATCCTAGTAAGGACTTTTAAAAGATTCAAGGGAAGTATGAGAGGCATAACATTCCTACAAAGGATGGATATTGGCTATCTATCCATGTTCTACTCATGGTAGTGGCCTCCATTATTAAAATATAGCAAATCATGGTCATGGACAACAAAAAAACCCTAAGAAAACAATAAACAAATTTCTAAGAAAACAATAATAAAAAACATAGAAGATCCATAGATGGTATTGAAGGTCATCTTTGCTCTTTCAAGGCATGTTCACATTAAAAAAGTTATAAGAAAACAATAAAAAAATAGAGGTGGTCCATGATGCTAAATGCCCTACTACTCTTGACAATGATCCTATTATCTTATTATTAGAGACTTAGGAAACCAAGAATCCCCATAAAGATGTTGACTCTCTTTGCCACAAGGACACATGCAGATTGAAGTGCTCCTGCTAAAAAAAAAAATAAAAATGGAAGAAAAATTTGGATTAAAACCCTGATTACAATTATATTGGAAGTTGACTATTTTTTCCACAACAATAATGGAATATTCAAGATCTTCACCGCCTGAGAATAAAAAAAAATTGGATTGAAACCCCTATGGAAACAACCCTTGCTCGATATCTCAAACCCTATGACATAATATGGTCGCTCACGTACTTGGAACCTTTTGGGAGGGTTACATACAAGCTTAGAAGTCCATTTTCATTCTTTCTTTTCTATAAGAACACAAATTTCATCATGTTCTAGGCTCCCATTGTTGTTATGGTGTCTTCAATGAGAAATAAGGAACTAGAAGTCATGAATGGAGAATAAGCCTAATTGTTTCATCAACCCAAAAGAATTTATAACCCATACTATAGTTTAACCTATATTCTAATAGTCAACATGGACACTTGATTTGCCTAGTTACTAATACCCAAGCCAAAGTGTCAATCCTTGCATGTTAGACAATGTGAAGTAGTAGGTTATCGAATACAATAACAATGTAACAATAAAAACATCAAATGTTAGATATAAGAAAGATCTTAGCAATGATCTATTAAAGCTAACCTGTGATGCATTCAATCCATCTGGAAAGATTGTCCATGTATGAGAAAGGTTATTCAAATGTTAGAATGAGATAAAAATGATGTGGCCAATCCTCTCTTTCCCTTGAATTACTCTTGACCACAATTGAAAATTCATTATTATCTTCTCAAGCTCTGAACATTAAGGATTAGAAATGTTGTTTCACAACCCTAACTAGTTCTCAAGACAAAAGAGAGCAAGACAAAAGAGAGCAAGCATTATGTGGTGGTAGAGGAGAAAAGTCAAAGCATCAATTAAAAACACACAAAAAAAATGACTAGGAAAGTTAGATACAAAATTATAATTTAGTCTAAAAAAATTGTCACAAAACACTCATCCTTGTAGTATTGCATTTGTAGTTGATTGTATATAAAATAATAATGTTAAGGGTTAGAAACCTTTTTGCAAAAGCATGAAATAAAATAACGAAGTAATGTTAACATAAAAAATCCTCACGAAGATACAATTCGACTTTAGGACATTTAAAAAATAACCTACGCAGATGTTCGCTGATAAGTAAAAGAGCCTAGTATAATTATTGGCCAACAAGTGACTAAATAATGTTAACATAAAAAAATTTTCATGAAGATAGAATTCGACAAATCGACTTTAGAACATTTAAAAAATAACCTACAGAGATGTTCGCTGATAAGTAAAAGAGCCTAGTATAATAATTATTGGCCAACGAGTGACTAAAGTATGTTACAGAACCCTTTCTTAGAAATAAAATATAGAAAAAATTAAAAGCCTAAATTAATTCAGCTTCAAATGAATAGGAATGGAAATCATCCCGAACTTAGGCAAAATTCAAAATTAAAAAGCTAACGTTTTTCTATCAGAAAATATGAAATGAATGCATAAAATATGAAGGGCCAAAAGATCCGTATTTATATGGCATTGGATAATTCAAAATTAAAAAATAACATTTTTCTCTCGGAAAATATGAAGGGACAAAAGATCCATATTTATATGGCATTGAAAGCTAGAGTATGTTCAAATTTAATTACCTAAATATTTTAAGCTTTTGCAAGGCCTAATGAATTTCACAAAGAAATTTGTAAGCCTAGTTAAACTAGGAAAATATCATATCAATAAACATTATAACCATATTATTAATAACATATTATATACCATCACTTATAATATAAATTAAAAATATTTTTCTATTAATAAATTATATTTGTAATATATTTAAAGTTCATTATTTATTGTTATAAATTATCGTGTTATTTTTTAAAGTTATAATTAATTAAGATAAATATTTAAAGTTAATTATTTATTGTTATATATTATGGTATTATTATACAAGTTATAATTAATTAATGATTTAATTAATGAAGAATAGATAATTTTTTGAAAATAACTATTTATTATTATTATTATTTTTAAGATCTAGAGGAATTGATAACTCAATCGGGATTACTTAGGTGAGGTCTAGGTTCAAATCCACTATAACCCCTAGGCTAATGCCAACAGTTCGCAAGTCAACGCCTAGCAGGAAACTTATGACTTAGCAAGAGTCGAGACGTCCTGAAACCCATCAAAGCGAAACCTCTATCCGAGGGGGCGTCTACCCTTCTAGCCTTGTCACAACGGGCCAAAGTCCACTTTGTGGGAATTGAACTCAGGACCTGGGGAGGATAACAAACATGTTATCCAACACTGTGGTTGGATAGCATGTTTGTTATCCACCCCCAGTTGAGCTCAATTCCCACAAAGTGGACTTTGGCCTGTTGTGACAAGGCTAGAAGGGTAGACGCCCTCTCGGATAGAGGTTCCACTTAATTTGATGGACTTCGAGATGTTTCGACTCTTGCAAAGTCATAAGTTTCCTGCTAGGTGCTAGTTTGCGAGTTGTTGGCACTAGCGTAGGGGTTATAGTAGCAGCCAATCGGGCCTCGCCTAGATAATCCCAATTGAATTACCGATTCCTCTGGATCTAAAAAATAATAATAATAATAATAATTTATTTTAAAAAAATTATCCATTCCTAATTATGACTTTTATAATAACTCTTTATTATTTTTCTTAAAAATGTTATTACCACCACTCAAAAGTACAAATATAAATATGAATGGATGAGTGGTTTTAAAAAATAAATTCTCTCACATCCTTAACCTTTATAAGTTTACTATGTGGTAGATGAGTTTTAAACAAGTAAATCCCCTTAAACTAAACTTTATACTCATTATACAAGAGGCATTATATGTGCTAAGAAGGTAAGAACATTTTTCCTGTGTATTTTTTTGAGTTAGTGATGAGAGTACTAGTTTGTGACTTAGTTTTCTTTGATCATTTGCAGTGTTCAGTCTTCATATTTGTATTGCCCTCTGTTCAGTCTTCATATTTGTATTGCCCTCAATGTTGAGGTTTTTTTTATCAATCTTAGATGTAATATCTACGTTGAGGGGTGTGTATTGGATTATGAAAGTGATATGATTTGTTTTGTTTGTATTGGACATTTTGGACCTATTAACATGTGCCTGGAAAAAGATCCTATGAAAATGTAAACAAACAAAAAATTATCTAATATAATTTTTGAGCATTTTTTTTTGGAAAAGGTAAAAACACTTTTCACTACACTATAGCAAATAAATCCCCTTAAACTAAACTTTATATCATTATAAAAGAAACATTATATGTGCTAAGAAGGTAAGAACACTTTTTAAAAGTGTTTATAAATTAATTAAAAATAAAAATATAATATATAAATTATTAACCAGCTTGCCATTTATACATATCAATGAAAATAAAAAATCTAAATACATTTATGATACTGAATTATGATTATAACTTGTTAAATATATAATTTGAATATTATACAAAATATTTTATTTATTAATAATGACTAATCTTCTACTTAATTAAGATTTAATGATATTTATAACGTAGTTTTAAGAAGAATAATATGATTAAGGTTTAACAATATTTATAACAATTTCAATTCTCGGTGAAAATATAACAAACCATCAAATTATTTAGAAAATAAGTACATTTCATAAAATGGTCATGTTTTTGGGGCATCACCCAATGCTTATCATTATTCTACAATCTCATCATGTCGAGAACTCCACCAAATCCAAACCCAAATCCCAATTTCAATGCAGTCAATGAAATATGTTCATCTACACAATTTAGCCATCCTTGTCTTTTACTATTATCATCTTCCATTGTTCTTTTGTTGGATTTTTCCTTGCATGGTTGTAAAGGATAGCCACATAAGCATTTGTTCCTTTCAAATGAAGTCTCATTAAAAGTGTCAAATTGTATTCCTTTTAGAATTATACCACATAGTCTATTCCTTGAAATGTCCAAATATGCCAACTTGGTTAATATAGAGAGCTCTTGAAGAATCACTCCCATTCACGCGGTATGGTCCCTGACATTGCCGGGTTGTCCCCCAAAAATAAAGTCATCAGAGAAGAGTAATTTCCAAGAGATGGAGGAATGGTGTTCTCCAACTTGTTGGATTCTAGAGCCAGGGAGTATAAGTTTTGCAGCGAGCCCAGTTCAAGAGGAATTGGACCAGTCAGATTGTTGTGTGCAATGTTCAACTCTTGGAGAGACGTGCAATTGCTCAAAGAAGCTGGAATACTTCCACTAACATTATTGTCGGGCAAGCGGAGATATTCCAATTTGGTCAGACGAACGAATTCTGCTGGTATAGTCCCAGTCAAGCTGTTTACTGAAAGTCTGATCCATTGGAGGTGCGTACAATTACACAACGATCTTGGAATAGGACCGGAGAGAAAATTAGTGTTGAGATCAAGTATTCTCAATGCTTTAAGTTGCCCCACCTCAAAAGGAATTCTTCCTGTCAAATTATTACCAGAGAGATTCAAAGTACGTAATAATGAGAGACTACCCAGAGATGGTGAAAGCCTACCTTGCAATCCGAAGCCAGGAAGTGTTATTGCAACCACTCTCTTCGTGCTCTTTCGGCACTGGATTCCATTCCAGGAGCACACGTTCTGTGTGTTTTGTTCTGTCCAGTTGAGCAGGGATCCAGATGGATCATATATCACTGCATTTTTGAAGCATAAAAGCACCGCCACGTCCCTTCTATCGTGAACGTTCATGGCTGATGTGAATTGAAGTTGCTTGAAAACAAAATCATCATGATGAATATGTGGATTCTTCATTGAGGAACCAGTTACAGTATCCAGCGCTATGGTAATTGCCATGATCGCAAACCACACAAGCATAAACAATCTCAACATCATTGATACACCAGCTTTATCCATTTCTCTCTCTTTTATCGGCTCAACGTCTTTAATGGATTTTTTTCTATGCAGTCCGATGTGTGCGGCGTTACATATAAATATTAAAGGTGTCAGTAAATTGAAAAGAGAAAAGTAAAGCAATACGAAAGAGAAATCATCGTGTGAGGACGGACAGGTGCGGAAATTAACCTATTCTATCGCAATGACATTGACTGATTGCACGTCGGGTCATCATTGCAGCGTAAAAGTTAGTCCACACTTATTACGTGGCGTATATGATCAAAGTTCAGCTGATGGAGAGGGACATGGCGGTGAAGAGACGTGCCGTGGAGGGATGAGCGAAAAGGAAGTGTAGGTAGAATTAGAAGTTTGTATTTTTAACATATTATCCCTCTTAACACTTACTATTACTATATCTGGGTTAATATGGATTTGGATTTAGATGGTTATTTTATTTTGTTGTATATTTTAATTTAGTTTGGTGAAAACATTTTAAAATTAGATTATTATTATTAATATTATTAATATATATAGTTGTGTAAAAAGTAAATTTAAATTGTTAAATGAAAAGTCAATATATATAAAGTTCAACATTATATATATAGTTTAAAGAGTAAATTCATACAAATTAAAAGTAAGCATGATTTTATCAACAAAGTAGATATATGTTTATATTGTCAACTTTTCCTTTTTTTATTGGGATTGATGTCATTATCTTGTTCATTTTTCTATTTGACTTATGGGACAATGGCATTGATTTCAATGTCTTGTCTTCTTCATTAAGTCATTTCATCATTACCTAGGGAGTCTTTGGAATCACCTTTGGGAAATTTGGGAGATTCTCCAAATTATAAGAGACATTTCTCCTTTTTCCTTATAAGACAATGGCTTTGATGTCATTGTCTTGACCTTTTCATTAACATTTCATCTTGACTTAGAGAGTCTTTGCAATCACCTTTGGGGAACTTGTCGGAAATTTTGGAAATAACAAGGACCATTTTTCTTTTTCCTTATAAGACAATGGCATTAATGCCACTGCCTTGACTTTTTCATTAACATTTCATCTTGACCTAGGGAGTCTTTGCAATCCCCTTTAGAGAATTTGGGAGAAATTTTGGAAATGATAAGGGCCATTTTTATTTTTCCTTATAAGACAATGGCATTGATGCCATTGCCTTGCCTTGCCTTCTTCATTACTATTTCATCTTGACCTAGGGAGTCTTTGCAATCCCCTTTGGGGAATTTGGGAGAAATTTTGGAAATGATAAGCACCATTTTTCTTTTTCCTTATAAGACAATGGCATTGATGTCATTCATTAACATTTCATCTTGACCTAGGGAGTCTTTGCAATCTCCTTTGGGGAATTTGGGAGAAATTTTGGAAATGATAAGGGTCGTTTTTCTTTTTCCTTATAAGACAATGTCATTGATTTCATTGCCTTGTCTTCTTCATTAATATTTTATCTTGACCCAGGGAGTCTTTGCAATACCCTTTGGGGAATTTGGGAGAAATTTTGGAAATGGTAAGTGCAATTTTTCTATTTCCTTATAAGACAATGGCATTGATGCCATTGCCTTGTCTTCTTCATTAACCTTTCATCTTAACATAGGGAGTCTTTGCAATCCCCTTTGGGGAATTCAAGAGAAATTTTGGGAATGATAAGGGCCATTTTTCTTTTTCTTTATAAGACAATGACATTGATGTCATTGCCTTGTCTTCTTCATTAACATTTGATCTTGACTTAGGGACTCTTTGCAATCCCCTTTGGGGAATTTGAGAGATATTTTGGAAATGATAAAAGCCATTTTTCTTTTTGCTTATAAGACAATGATATTGATGTCATTGTCTTGTTTTTTTCATTGAGTCATTTCGTTGTAATAGAGATAATTTTTACAATTACCTTTGAAAAATCTAAGAGAAATTATAGAAATGATAAAGGAATCCATTTTAATAATGCTCCCAATGTGATGGGTAATTACTTCATTAAGTCATTTCATCATGACATAAAGAGTCTTTGCAATCACCTTTGTGGAATTTGGGAAAAATTCTCAAAATGATAAGAAACACTTTTCTTTTTTTCCCTTATAAAACAATGTCATTGGGAATCTTTGCAATCACCTTTGGGGAATTAAATATAACCATAGATCTTATTC
>ML815736.1:49370-76080 GCA_009831015.1 Picea engelmannii
TTAACATCAAATAAAAACAAATCATGACAAATTGAACATGTAAGTATTAGCATTATAGCATAGACCTTAAATTATATATAAATAAATCATAAAAGCTTAGTTTATTATAAATGAATAATAATAATCTAATTTAAGGTCACCATCTAGGTAGAGGTTAAATTGTTTGTGGGTCAAGGGACTCCCTCTATGCTTAATGTAACACCCTGTTTCTCCCAATTTGTAAAAATAACTATATTAGCCAAGAACTATGGCAAACTCAAAGATGTGAATGTTTGACTTGACAGACCTTTGTATAAAAAGTCGATGAATGTAAATTATGTTATGAATATGTGTTGCATGATTGCTGGGAGGGGAATGTGCTAAAAGAGACCACGAAGGCTAATGAGAGGTGATGGAAGGGACCTAGAATGGTTGCGTTAACTTCCACCGAGCCAGTACTGTACTGGTTTATACTTGCTCACAAACCAAAGCAGCTCTCTGATCCTGGAATGGATTTCCCATCAGATTGGTAGGTGGGGAGGCTCCTCAAGAGTTAATGAGGGGATGGGGGTGAACCACCCATCTGTAACAGCCCTCAGACCTGACCACAGATGGTGGAATTCACACCACACGCAACCTTGCAGACATAAATTGGCAAGAGATGAAATGTGGTAGGGGGAGAGAGCAGCGCGTGTGACGGAGATCATGGAAGAGATTGGAGAAACCCTGGAAACGCAGGGAATTCTGAATACCAGGAGAAGGAGAGTAACCTTCATCCTGGATTATTTCCTGCATTAGGAGAAGGAGAGTAACCTTTGTCCTTGATTTCTGTTGAGTTGGAAGTAGGAGATTGAACCTCAAATCATCGTGGTCTAGCTCGGGGGTGGATAGTGGTAAATCCGTTTGGAGTCATTGAGCCTACGGTTGGGTGGAAACGAGCACCCCTCTCAGCAGTCACATCACGCCTGGTAGATCTGATAAGTGTTTTATACCTTGTATTTCAAACTGAATATCATGAATACATGCTTATGTTTATGTGCCCATAATAATTTCTATGTAGAATGATTGCCTGGTGTGTTAGACTAGAAATAAGGGATGCCTGTGTATGCTTACATGCCATAATCGATTTCTATACAAAGGATTAAGGTTGGGGCATGAATTCGCTCCACTGAGAATCGTCTTGTTTGCTTAACTCTCGTAATGTTCCGGGAAGGAGAAGTTGAATTTCATGATTCAAGCTCAGAAGGGATAGCGAGCCCAATTATAGAAAGAGAGAATACCCTATCATTTGGTAGACGAACGGTTGGAATCCTTTCGGGAATACCCCAGATCTGTTGAGACCGATGGATCTAGAGAAGGAGCGCAGGCGTTAACACCTTGACCCTTTCATCCTTTGCATGTAGCGATGGGATCCCAGACCGTAGATCCAAGGATCTTACAGAGCCCTATTGACCGTCGATCTTAGTCTTTGTATAGGCAAGAGAGTAGCATTTCGCTGACTCGCGACTTGGAGTGGTCAAGGGTAGGGCTGCATGAACTCATGATTCGCGAGATCGTGATGTGATCATGACCGTTGGATCCAAGGCACAGGAGAACCGTTGGATCATAACCTTCATGGGTATCGCCTATCGGGGGTTCAAAACTTGAGAGAGTTTCTTTTCGATTGTAAAAGTCGCGAAGTGCCAAGCGTCGAGGGCTCGTGTAAACACGTGACCCATCCGTAAGTGGGGACCGCGTGGTTGACAGGTGGCGTAACAAAAAGCGCCCAGAGAAAGGTGGGAATGGGTGATAGGTGATGGACACATGTCGCCTGGGAAGGAGTCAACCCATTGTTGACTTATCGTATCTCGAGAACTCGTGAAGGAGGAGCATGAAGGCTCAACACTCCAACTCGCGAAGTCACGAGATGTGAGTAGCACTAGTATTTAGCCTAGGATGCAGGTAACCGGTGGTGGACATGTGTGACACTGGGAAAGGGTCAACCCAATGTTGACTTATCATGGCTCGGGGTTTTGCAGGATGAAGAAGCTGCACCTTGATCGCTAAGGCCGTGAAATGCCGAGAGTCGAGGTCTCGTGCAACGGGCGGCGACGACACAGCTCATGAGCAGAGTATAGAGGGGTTGACAAGTGGCATGTGCACGTCGTTTTGGTAGAGTCCACGCAACATTGACCTCTCGTGTCTCGAGGATTCGTGAAGGAGGAGCACGAGAGCTCAACACCTCAACTGGCGAGGTTGCGAGTGGTGCTAGTGTTTGGCCTAGCCTACGGTTACATGTAGAAGGCACTAGTGAGGAGGGAGCCATACCCATATAGCATCTTGGGTATCGGTGTTTGGAGAAAAGGGAGTCGAGAGTCTTGATTCCCGATTCGCGAGTTGTGAAAGGCACTTGTGCTAAGGCTAGCTTGTGGTCGTTTGGAGGAGGATAAGGGAAGAGAGGGTCTATGCTAGGCCCCATAGAAGTCTCGAGGATTCTGTTCCTCGAAGAAAAAGATGAAAAATCTAAGTTGCTGTAGTGGGTGTGTGACACTTAACTACTCAGTGCAAGGAAGGAATCTAGATTAGAAGGGTAAGGAACATGAATTCCCAACCATAAAAAAGAAAAGGTCAAAGCATTGTGTGAAAATGTGAAAAAAAAGTGGTGAGAATGGTAGTGGGAGAAGACCTTTCCTTAGAATAGATTGTGGATATTTAAGGGTTGGCACTGACCGAGTGATTCCATGGAAGGTAGCTGGAAGAAGAAACATTGATAGATTGAATGCAAATATATTGATTTCCCATAGTGGAATACGTGCTTCATCACCATGTGATGTGTTGAGGGTGGTTGGGTTTTATCCTAAATTATGAGTAGGATGTAATAAAACTACTGGAGAAATAATGGTATTGGGGCTTGTCAATTCTATCCTTGGTGAAGTAGCATCCATGCTTTGACCCTTGATAAGAACCTATAACAAAAGTCCTAATGTGGGTCAAGTTTGTGAGGCTCATGTTGGAATGTTGGACGACATGTTTTTGAATGACCTAGGTTATTTTTTTGGGAAGATTTTAGATGTAGATTTGACATACAAAATGAGTCTCATGATGATTGTGGCCACATTGTGGCAAACATTATAGTTGAAGTGGATATGAGGTAAGGTCTCTTGGACAGTATTAAAATAGCCATGGGGAAATATACTCATTGATAACTTTTGGACTACATATGAATTTCATTTAGATGTTTATGGTGCCATACTTACGAGCATGTGGTTGTTGAGTGTATCTTTTCCTTTACTAAAAATATTTTAGAGCATAGGGTAGAAGTGTTGAGCACACACTTATACTGCAGGGGGGGTGAGGGGGCATGAATCAATATAAGATAATTTTTTACTGTTTCAAACATTCATCAACCATAAGAAAACAATCAAATATTAACTGCAAAACATCAAACACAAGATTTACGTGGAAACCCTTTCAGGAGAAAACCACAAAACTTCTCTTTATAATTCTTTGTAGGCACCAACCTACTGTTACAAATATTTGTAGGTGCCAGCCTACTAGAAACACCAACCCCCACTAGTACAAATATTGGTAGGAACCAACCTACTCTTACAAATCTCCGTAGACAACAATCCCCACTACCAAGAACCAACTTAGCAAGAGACACCAATATCTTACATATCTTTGTAGACACTGCAAATTTCAACCTTATACAATTAATTAATACAAACATATTCTTAATAAAACATAAAAGATAGAATGGCACACACACACATTACACAGAGAGTTTTACCCTGGAAACCCAAACCGAGAAACCAACAACATGTTTAGAGCCACACCTCTAATATTTTATTCATCATCTTCATTGTTTACAATAGAATATACATATAGGATCCCACATAATCCAAACTAATAATCCATTGAATCGGATCAGTCAACAACCATAATTCCTTAACTGGAATTAGAAAACAATTGACAAAAACCATGTGCCGAAAAACCACCAAAAATAGATGCAAAAAATCACCAAAAAACAGACCAATTTTTTTCTTAGGTGATCTCGCCACTGAACCCCCCTAAACCTTCTGGATGGTGGGTGCTAAGCACCCCCTAGACCCCCTTTGATCCCATATCATTTTACAGTACATGGGATCAATTTTTCAATGAATATAAAACATACCCAACAAACACCAATTTCCACCGCTAAGCACCAACTTAGCAAGAGACACCAATCTCTGAGCTGCACCATCCTTCATCGTGTCTAATTGATATTTATTCATTAACCATGTCTTCTCATTGATTTTGCCTTTACCAATTCTACTCACTACTTTTTCCTTCATCGGGTCTACTCACTACTTATGCCTTTACCAGGTCTAACCAAAATTTGAATTTCCAAATGGTAAATTTCCCAAAGCTTGTTGTTTGGGGCCTCTTCCCAAGAACGAACTTGTACAACATTCCAAGTATCCAATTTTGTAAATATGATTATGAAAATTTTACCAGAGTTACTTTTTTATGTCTCCTCTATCTTTACAAAATATCAAGGTCTGAAACACCCTAGAAAATAAGTTATAGGAAAAGTGCTAAGACGACTTGTTTGAAATTGATTTTAGGAGAATTCAAGAACCCTTACTTCCATAGAGAATATATATGAAAGTGTAGCGAACAAACATCATATATTTTTTACACATGTACAAGAAGATCTCTCTTATGGATCTGCTAAATCATAGGGTATGAAACATCCTAGAAAATAACTTATAACAAAAGTGCCAAGATGACCTGTTTAAAACTGATTTCAGGAGCATTCAGGAACCTTAACTTCCACAGGTCATATTTCCAAAAGTATCGTGAACCATCATCTACGTTTATTACCACATGTACACCAAGATCGCTCCTCAATATCTACAAAATATTAGGGCCTGAAACATCACAAAAAATAAGTTATAGTGAAAGTGCCAAGCTTCCATGTTTGAAACTGATTTCAGGAGCATTCATGAACCCTAAATTCCATAGGGAATATATCTTAAAGTGTAGTGAACCAAAATTTGAATTTTTTAACACATGTACTCCAATATCTCTCCTTTGTCTCTGCAAAATATCAAGGTTTGAAACACCACAGAAAATAAGTTATAGATAAAGTGTCAAGATGACTTGTTTGAAATTGATTTCAGAAGCATTTAGGAACCCTAACTTCCATAGGGAATATATCCAAAAGTATAGAGATCCAACATATGATATTTTTATGACATGTACACCATGATCTATTGTATGTCTCTACAAAATATTGGGGTCTAAAACTTCCTAGAAAAAACATTATCACGAAAATGCCAAGATGACCTGAAACTAATTTCACAATTCACTCTTTGCTAATACATTTTTTACACACTCACTTTCTCTCAAGGATTTCTCTTTTTATACTTTTTCATAACCATTCATGAAGGGAAATGTCCCTTAATTAAATAATTAATTCCCAATACCATGGGAAAATACCCCAAATACCATGGGAAAATACCTCAAACCAATGGATTTAAAACCACCATTTCACTTTTTATTTTTTCACATTGTTGGGCACATGCCTATTTTGGGAAGGAAGTCTATTTTGGGCACATGAATATTTTTGGGGGAAATATACTTGTTTTGGGAAATACATATTTTTGGAGATAAATACCTAATTTTGGAGTGTGCGCAACAGGTGGCAAGAAATCATCATGCAAAAAAAGAAGCAAAAACAACATGTAAAAGGAAAAGAGACATGGCGCATAGGCAGACAAGCCTACCCATGATAGGGTTAGGGTTTTTGACAAAGATTGTAATGACTATAAGCCTATAAATTAGTATAAGACCTAAGAGGTCTAAGTTAAAAGGGAGAGGAGATGTCAATTAAGTATTGAGAGTTAATTGGTTGGGAAGCTATTGATTGTAATCAGTTTTGTGGTAGAATCGAATAAAATTAGTCTTTGAGGGTTAGGTCACAGGATGAGGATCCTGGTGTGATCTAGTTAGCCTCACAGATGGTTCTTACCCTCATTTTTATTGTATTGCAGAAGATGTAATTCTCACAACATAATATTTTGCAGCAGAATAAATAAAAGAACAGAGAATCCAGATCTTTGTGGATGTAGCCCCGGAAGGGGGTGAACCACGGTAAAAATTTGTGTTCTATGTGACTGTTAATGAATTCTTTACTTTTATGTTGATCATTATCTTAAGAATGAATGGTTAAATTAGCTATATCATCATGCACACATAGGTTTAAATATGAATAAATCATAGAAGTAGATGAATGATTAACAAGGATAATGCATAAGGAAGAAAGAAGCCAACCACAATCCCCACTCATTCCTAGATTGCAAACACCTGAGTATTGCAGTCCCCCATAAAATCTATCTTGGGTGAGACTGTGTTGTGCATCCCGTGAGTTGCGTTGTCTTGTGGTTTACTAGGAGGGTCAATAGTTTTGAGGGTTTTGTTGGAAACTTGTTTGAGATTAGAACCTGGGTCAGCCCAAGAGGAAGTTACCCAACAAATGATTATGTTTCTAGCTGGAACTGTACAGGATTGAGTGGACAGGATCCGTGGAAGAAATGCATGGAGGATAAAAGTATATAAGGGAATGTTCAGGCCATGGAATCCAACAAAGGTGAAGATTGAAAGTTGAAAACAAAGGAACTTGAGTTTTCATAGAAGGACAATAGAAACCCTAAGTTAACACCATGCAAATATCTCGACAAATATGTGTTTAGCGACTTGCATGAGGTATTCTTCTATGATTTCTCACATTTTTTGCATAAGTGGTTATTGAGTTTAAAGGAAAATCTCCCTACAAATGGAATCAGATAGTTGGAGTGGAATCCTATGGAGATCGCGTAGTTACAATAAGTTAATAACAAATTTATGTGCACAATATATTTCTGGTTAGACAATATTGTTGCAGGGTTTATCACTAAATTTGTAGTAGATACCGTGAAGTCCTACACTGAAACAGAGTAGGATTTTATAAAAGGACCCAGAGGTAGGTTCATCATATCGTTGTATACTTCAATCAAGATTTTATTACATGGCAACAATGTGATCACCATGGAATCAGAAAACTTAACTTCCCTGCGTGCATGGAGGAAGGGACAGAAGGTTGAGAAATGGAAAGGGAGATGGACAAGTGAAAGAAGAAGGAGGCCATGGATCCAATCATGATGGAAGAGGATCAAATAAACGAGATAATGGAAAAATATGGGAAGATGCACAGCGAAATACCCTACCAATACAAAATGAATAACAAGAAGAGAGCCATAGCCGACAGAGAGGGCTTGGCGAGTGATGAAGAAGAGGTAGAGGATCTCCGGGATGTGGAGACGATTGAGGAAATCCTCTGTGCAAAATATGAAAGTAAAATAAGAGGTCCAGGGTCAGGAACATAAGGAAGAACTCCAATCCAGATCACTGTTAGTGTGGAACCTACAACCCCATGTGTGACTAATACACCAAAAATAACACTAACATTTAGACAACCAAATTTTAGTGGAAGAAGAACAACTAGACAGGGATCCAATCAAAGAAAATCAACTAGGGGAGGAAGTTCAGGAAGTAATAGTAAATTATCTACACCACACAGAGGTAGTATTTCAACATGGTTCAAAATGATAGGACATGATCCCACGATCATATTACCATAATTTCAGGGAGAGGTATCAGAGGACCCTGAAGAACACTTATTCATTTGTGACAAGATCTGGGAAGCAAAGCAAATCACATATGAGGATACAAAGCTTGCACATTTATCTATCACACTAAGAGACCGCGCGTTGGACTGGTACAAGAGTTTGGATGTAAACAGTCCACATGGAGTGCCAAAGACTATCGCAGAAGTGAAAAAACTACTGGTAAATGAATTTCAAAAGCCAAGCTCAAAAGACCAATACATGAATGAAATGATTGAAATGAGGCAGAAACCAGGTGAGTCTATTTGGGAGATTTATCAAATATTGAAATGTCTTAAAGGTAAGCTGAAATATGAAATTACTGACATGCAACATAGGCACTTATTTGTGAACTCATTGTTACCACACTTGAAATATCCCTTAAGGCAACAAAAGTTCCAAACTCAGGCATAGGCTCTGCAGGAAGCCTTGCAACTGGAAGACAACCAATATCAACAGATAGATCCAACAATAGAGGAGTTGAACGAGGATTTGAAGAATCTAACATTTCAACTCAACCAGAATAAGGGAAAAGAGAAAAGAGAAGTTCATTGGTGTACGCTATGCAGAACACAAGGACACCATAATAACACATGTCCAAATTTTTCGCAATAAATGGAAACATGGGTGCCAAACCCCTTTCCAACAGAAGGACCATGGTGTGTGAGTTGTAAGACACATGGGCATGATCCATATCATTGTCCAATGATGCGAAAGTATAAGACAGTACCAAAAAGTTCATATTGCAATTTTTGCAAATCAGTGGGTCATGATGATAAGGATTGTAGAACGATGGAGTTGATAAGAGAAATAAATTTAGACACTTTTTGGGTGTAAGCAAAAATGATGACAGGAAAAGTTGCACCTCTTTTCATCCAGGTACCACCACCATACAACAATGCACAACCATGGTACAACAATGCACAACCACAATACAACAATGCGCAACCGTGGTACAACAATGCACAACCACAATACAACAATGTGCAGTAGCAGTACAATAATGCACAACCATAATATAACCTTGCACAGTATAATCAAGTACCCCGGTACAATGAACCACGTGGAGATTGAGGTGGGTACGGAGGTGGAGGACGAGGCAGAGGAGGATTTGGATAAGGTAGAGGACCAACAGTGTGCCACAACTTCCAACAACCAAGAAATTATGCAAGGGATTTTCCACTTCCACTGAAAATATGTATGTATTGTCGCACAATAGACCATGACAGAGAAGACTGCCCAATACTCTTGGGAAAGATCCAGGAAAAAAGGAACCAGAACAACTAGAATGTCCAGTGGTGATCCGGATTTTATGAGCATAATGAAATGAATACAGATTATTAATAGATTCTTAACATGAAATAATAGAGATACAATAAAACTGGTTTTCTATTCAATAATGAAATAAGATGAAACTCTAAAATGCCGCGGAAACAAGATTGCTGGAATGGTGGCGACTTATCTCTGAGAAGAGATGTGATGGCTACGCTCATTCATAAGAAAATGATTACAATGAGGATATAAAATAATTTTACAATAAACAGGAATGAAAAAAACCCTAGACATCCAAAAATATAACCCTAGGAGATGAAGTGCCAAAGGCACGTGGGCCTCGTTTGGGTAAGTTAGTACATTAACTTCCCGGGGTCGTAACTTTTGCATACGATCTCCATTTTAGGCATATGATATCCCGTTGGAAAGGTATCGTTGAGGAGATTCATTTTGGGTACTCAATGATTCCATAGTATATCATCGAGAAGCTCAATCCTGAAAAACCTTCATTTAGGCCCTCAAAATGGCGTCGGAAGTGAAAACTGCTAAAAATAGTAAATTTCCAAAATTGCCAAAAAACTATTTTGAGCCAGTTGGAAAAGGTGGGTGGCCACTAATATCCATATGGATCAATCCTCCCTCCTTAGGAAGCAATGGTCTCCATTGCATTGAGTTCCCCCATCAGATGAGGAAATTTTTGCTGAATTTGGCCGCGGGTGAGCCACTTGCCTTGGTGCAGGAGCTTCCCTACTTTGACGACTCGATAAAGATGGATCCTTTGCTGTCGAGTTCCCTTGATTTATGTGTCCAAAATCTGATTGTTGGATTCCTGTTGGATGCAGTTGGGTTTGATCTCTGTTGGTGTCAGTTGTTCTACTACGTATGAGGTATCCAATAATGGTGGAAAATAAGGGCGAAGGAGATCCACGTTGAATACTGGGTGCAGGCCAAGGAAAGGAGGAATGTTGAGATCAAAAGAATTATCCCCCATAGGCTTGGTGATGGTGTACGACCAATAACGGAGTGGGTGAATCTTCCAATGGGGTCCTGTAAGGCGTTCTTTCTGCAAGTGTAACCAAACTTTGTCTCCCACCTGAAACTTATGTGGCACCCGATGTTGATCATGGTGGTGTTTGTACTTGTCATTGGACTTCTGTAGGATATCCTGAACATGTTGGCAGATGTGTTGGATCCACTTAATGAACCATGTGGCTTTTTTAGCTTCAGTTGGAAAATGAGATGAGCCAGTCAAGGTGACCATGAGGGGAAGTGCAACATCTATGGGACCCAATGGTTGGAATCCCAACTCCACCTGAAAGGGGCTGTGGCCGGTTGAGCTATGCAGGGCTTGGTTGTAGCTATGATGGACATAGGGAAGGCTCTCATCCCATGTGCAAGGGTGATTTGAATTATACATGCGAAGGATATGCACAACCATTCAATTTATGACCTCGATTTGGCCATCTGTCTGGGGGTGGAAGGCTGTGAATTTGGTTAGCTTGGTGTCCAACAGTGACCAGAGGATCAACCAGAATGTGTTGAGAAATTGACTATCCCTATCTAAGAAAATTGTTTGTGGGAGTCTAAAATGTACCCAGACCCGTTCAAAGAAGATCTTGGCAATGGCCTCTACTGTGATGCTTTTCTTGTAGGCAACCAGAATTGCCATCTTAGAAAAGTGGTCAACAACCACAAAAACACAGTCATTTCCCCACTTGGTGGACGTGAGGCCCAACATGTAGTCTATTGAGATGGATTCCCATGGCTTTTCAGGAGTAGGAAGAGGGGTGTACAAGCCTTGTTTCTTAGTGGTTGGTTTGGCAATAACATAGGCAGTGCAGGACCTGATATACTTGTTGACCTCCTGTCAGAGTTTTTGCTAGTAGAAATGTTTTTGTAGCATCGCCACTGTATTTTCAAAGCCAAAGTGTCCTGCCACCCAACTGTAGTGGGCTTCCCAGATTATCTTCGCTCGCTCACTTGATGGAACACAGATATGGCCCAGACGACACATCAACCCATCCTGAAGATAGAAATTATTGACAACTATGTTTTCACCCAACATTTGGTAGGTGGTGGTGAAGTTTGGGTCTATATCATAGAGTTGGGGCCATCAATAGGTCTCATGGCCGTAAGAGTCTAGCACCATGGTGAGTGCCGCGACTGGTGGTCTGTTGAGGCAAACAACGATACGATTGGTGCTTCCTATTTTATACTTGATGTTGAGGTGGAATTACTGCAAGTATGTGGACCAATTTTGATGGTGGTCATTTTGCAATTTTCCTTGTGTCTGCATAAACTACAGTGGCTTATGATCAGTGTGGATGACTGTCTCCTTCCCAAGAATGTAATGTCTCCACTCGTGGCAGGCTTGCATAATGGAGTGCATTTATTTTTCATAAGTAGGGTACTTACAGACAACATAAGATAGTATCTCACTATGATAGGCCACGGGGTGGCTGTGCTGAGTGAGAACGACACCCACAACATAGTCTGAAGCATTTATCTCGATCTCAAAGGGATGTTGCAGGTCTGGTAGTGAAAGTACCGGGGATGAACACAAGCGTTGCTTCAAATCATCGAACGCCTGTTGTTGGGACTGGCCCCACGCAAATTTTGCCTTACCACCACCCCTAGTGATTTGGCTGAGGGCCCATGCAATATGGGAGAATCCCAACACAAACTTGTGGTAGAAATTGGCAAGGCCCAAGAAGCTCTGAAGTTCAGTGAGTGTGGTTGGGGCTGGCCAGTCATGGATGACTTGGATCTTTGATGGATCCACATGTACACCATGCTGATCAATGATGTAGCCCAAGTAATGGACCCTGTCCATGCTGAAGGAGCATTTTTCCAATTTGGCGTATAGCTTGTGCTGCCACAGGTTGTGCAGAACCTGCTGAATATGTTGCAAGTGTTTGGCCCAAGTCTTGCTGTAAATGAGAATGTCATCTAGATACACCACAACAAAATTATTGGTGAATGGTCGCAGGATATCGTCCATCATCCTAATGAAAGTGGTCGGAGCATTTGTCAAACCAAAGGGCATGACCAACCATTCAAAAAGGCCTTCCTTTGACTTGAAGGCAATCTTTCATACATCTGTCTGTTCTATCAAGACCTGGTGGTAGCTAGACTTCAGATCAATATTACTGAAGTATTTAGCCCCCGTGAGTTGATCAAGGAGGTCGTCGATACATGGAATCGGGTACCGGTTTCTAACTGTGATTTTATTCAAAGCCCTGTAATCAATGCAGAGTCGTCAGGTTCCATCTTTCTTCTGTACCAACATGATTGGGCTCCCACAAGGTGATGATATGGGATGGATGTGCCCCTTGTGGAGCAGTTCTTGGATTTGTCGCTTGATCTCCTCATTCTCTAACAAAGATTGATGATAGACTGGCCCATTGGGCAACATTGCACCGAGGGTTATATCGATGGGGTTCTTGACCTGACAGTGTAGAGGTACCCTAGTAGGTGAGGAGAAGATATATGAGTATTCTTCCATGACCTTATCTACTTGCTTCTGATGTGTGGAGAGGTCTTCTGCAGAGACCCTGGATGTGGCTGTGATCTTTAGCTTATTCTGAGAGAGAATCACAAAGAAGACAAAATTCCCCATCTGAGATATGACCTTCCTGCATTGCTTAGTAGAGATCAAGGAAATAGCACTAGGTGATTCTGCCTCAGGTATCCTGTACAATTTCCTATTCAAAGTAATAATAACACTATGAGGCCTAGACTCATATACAACATGATGTTTCCATAAATAAGGTTGGCCCAAAAGAACATCACAAACTTTGAGAGGAGCAACATCACACAATACCTCGTCTTTGAAGGGCTTGATGCATATGACAGTTGACATTGTTTGTTGACACAGAGATCGCTTCCTTGGTGGAGCCATCCAATGGTGTAGGGTTGTGGGTGAGGCATTGTGGGCAAGGCCAACTGCTTGATGACCTCTGCAGAGATGAGGTTCTTCTGTCTACCACTATCAACGATGAAGTGCAACGGGGTGATTTTTATCCACATTTGTGAATGGAAGAGGCACTCTCCTTCTTCTAGCTCATCTGGTTCACCAGGCTGGAGCTTGGTTGTTACACGTGATTTTGGTCACTTTGGTGATGTCTCAACAATGGTGTATTTAGGCTCCCAACATGGAATTTTTGCTTGAGAAAAGTGGCTCCTGTCTTCTTCCAAAAAACATATTTTGAAGATGAGTTCACAGGCTGTCTATGGCCTAGGTTGCGAGAATCACTCATTCTCGTAGGCCACCCACACTTAGGGTGCAAACTTCTCATAGTCTGCTCTATACACAGGGTGCAAACCTATTTTTAAGCTTGGAAAGGAGAAGAGGTCTCGAGGGTTCTAGAAGGGAATCTTCTAGAAAATGAGTTGGCATTCGTATGGTTGTCATTTTACTAACTTCTCAGATTTGATGGGATCATCCTCATCCATGTAACCATCTCTCCTTCTCCTATATATTGAAAGGTTTCTCATGGAAAAGGTTAAGCAAGATTGAATGAAGAATTGGTGAAAGAATTGTGTGAAGAACCCTGYTTGGACAGAAGCTTGAAGACTCTATTTGGTCTATCAAGAGGAATTGGATCTTCTTCATGCAAGTACAGAGAAATTGTGTGTGTTGGAACCAAGGGTCACTGAAAGGAAGCTTGCAACATCAAGGCGATCAGGTTGTATCTTCTACTTTCAATTAATATAATACAACGACATGTCCCTTTCCCATAAAGTCACTCTTACTTTATTGTGTAATTCCTTGATCATATGCATAAGTTGACGTTGAATATACTATGCTATCGTCACTTTGGTTGGTTTGTTTTGTCTTGGACTTGACTTCACGAGAGCACCGGAGCGAAGCGGGAACAACAGAGACCTAAGGAAGCGATATAAAGGTATGTCACTTGTTCCTTCCTATTAGTAGATTCAATGATTACAAGTTAGGGAAAGAGTCATGTCCTATCCTGTTTTGTTCTAGATCCAGGTGGATCTAGGGAGATCTTTTAGTGTCCGCACCTACCTATTAGTCCGATAAAAAAATTGGCGACTCCATTGGGGAAGCAACCCATTTTTGGCGGTTTTTTCTTGGCTAGTTTCTCTTCACTTATCATTTTTGATTTCCATCAATATTTGAGTCTTGAGGAGACCCTGATAGACTCCCTGGGTCCAGAAGTTCCTTCAAAAACTTTGTCCTTTTTCCAAATTTTGCTTAGTTTCAGGCCTTCTCGCACTGCACCCTTCTATAGCCTACAAGAACCACTAGAGTTTGCACCCTGCTATTCAGTCCAGTGTGAACCTCTCGCACTCTTCTTGTGACCAGCCTGCAAGAATCCTTCATTCTCTTACTATACGCCACTGCTAGCTTGCGAACCCATTTGCAAATTTTTTGGATTAAGGTTTTTTGTATCTTCAGATGCCCAGATTTGTAGGTGTGTCTGAAAATAACTTCTTTGGCCAGTGATTGATTTCTTCTTGACTTCGGATTTTGTGAATGATTTGTCTTCGAAAATCGAAAGCTCTTCTTGTTCATTTGTTCTCAACTATCACCTCTTGACCTTTTCTTAACAAGGATATAATCTCTGGTTGTGGAAATTCGAGTCCTTGTTTGGTTGGGAGCCAGTGATCGGTTTAAAAGTTGGGATTAACTGTCTTTCTCAATTGCTCATTACTTGGAAAATTGTTGCCCACATGCATTTGAAGAGACTAGTCTTGCCTGCTTGTTATTTTTGTCTTCATTGAAAGATTGGTTTGGGTTTTTGTGGTATATTTCTTTTCATTAGTTGCTAGTTTTTCTTAGTTCCACCACTGTTGTGTGGTTTCTATTGAAAATTTAAAAACATTTTTCTTTTTAAGCAATTTTTTATTTCGAAAATATTGGCATTCAATTGTTGAAATAGAACGAATAGAGAATTTGCATTATTCATGATTTGATGTTGCATTTCAAAGAAGATCATATATCGTAGTTCAAGTTGTTCCAGAAAACTCTGCTTTCCCTCCTATAAATAGGATTCATTGAACAAAAAATTGGTATCATTCATTCCTATCTATGCATTGTTCGGTCATAGTCTCATACAACATCAGTTTCATTTCCCTCTCCTTCGAGTAACAACAGCCTTTAATAATATTGCGCAATTTTAAAAATTTAACTAGTAACTCTTTTCTAGGACTCTATTACACCAACATTAGCTAGGCTAGAGCTTTGGAATAGGCAGTGAGATACACTCTCCAAAGCACAAAACACACAATAGCATCTTGTGGTAAGGAGTGTCAAATTCCATTTGCAACATTTTGTCCTGGGAAGCCCTTCTCACACAAGGGTCAAACCCTAGGTCGTATTGAGATCGATAGTGTTACTCACCTTACTTTGTTGATATAGGTGTAGAGATTGCACATATTATGGGGGTCACTTGAAGGTATACCCACAATGATGAGTGGAAGCCTCTCAAGCTGATTTCGGGCTAGATACCCTGCCCTTGCATGTGGATCAGACTGTCGACTATTCTCCTAGGCTTTATTGTTGTTGGTGGTAACCTTAGTGGCCTATCTTATTAGGGTCTTACACAAGGTGACTGTGAAGGGACAAGTCTTCACGGTACCTGGAATCGACGTTGGCCAAACTCACTCGATCTCCTTGGAGGGTATACCCATGATTATGTGTGGGAGCTTGCACCAGGGTGTAAGTCCGTTAAGCAGGTCGTCAATGTAACTTTTCCACCCTATCCCAACCCCTTCTTGTCTTGTTGTTGCGACGTTGGATTTCATCACCAACTAGTGACTTCAAAATTAGAAGGTCTTGTTTGCTTGGTTTTGCTTCCTAGATTTTTACTAGCGCATGCTGTTTGTTTACCCAAGTTGACCATAGAATTTTCTTCGTAAGTTTTTTAACTTGATCACAATTGACCCTCCACGTTGTTCACATAGAATGCAAGGCTTACCACCAGAAAATTTGGAAGGTTCTCAACCCTTGCCTACTAACTCACCGGAGGGCTCTCCTCAACAGAGTGAAGTCCAAGACGTTACCACTCCACAAGTGGAAAGAACTGACTCTCTAGAACGGTTCCAGATTACCAATTCTCGAGAGGATTTTCGACTTCATCCCGACTCCGAGAGATGTATTATGCGAGTGAATTCTTCCAGAGACTTGGTTGTTCTGTCTTCTGGATCACCAACTGGAGATTTCCTAGGACCCGAGGGTCAAGATCCTTTTTGGACTACTGGCGTTTTTAAACAGGATCTCTTTAGATCAGGAGCGGGCATTGATATCACCATCTCACCTATGCTACCCGAAACATCTGATCTAGACACAATACCTTTTACTACTGCTTATTATTTTCTTGGTACAGAAGCTCCGTGAGTTGACCACATATTGACTCTCCCTTTACAAATGGTCCATTACACAGATTCTACGAGTCTTCACACCGGGATTACCGCGGCTAGCCAAGCCCCCATTGGCACACAACTTTCACCCATAGTCACTCCAACACTTCCACCTGGATACCATGCGTTGAATGCCTCTATTCCTGCTCCTGCACAAATCTCTTCCGAGACTCCTGGCAATTCCACTCCTTCTAGGCACCATCCTCCCAGTTTCATTCCAACACTTCCACCGCCCCCTTTTAGAGGACCTTTTCCATCCTCTATTGGAGACACTGATCCTAGTGGCACCATTCTGTCATTCACACCAAATTACCAGATTCCTGTTGGTGGACAATTTCACCAAGGAAGCCCAACTTAACCCTCCCTTGCAGGGAAAATCTCAATTGGGACACAACCCCTGATTGGAGGGAAACCCCCACCGACCCCACCCTATGGACAAAACATACCTCCATCTTTGGCCCAGTATTGGAATCATCTTATACAACATAAATCTCACCCGACTGGGGGGCAACAATCTCCGGCTAGCTCCATCATACCCCATGGTACATGCCAACCCTATCTAGGTACGTCTAATCCTATTTGGGGCTCGAATGCTCAACCCCATGCCCCCATTCAAGGGTACAACCTTATGAGTTACTTGCCTCCACACCAACCACCGAATCTGCCCAGATCCTCGCATTATATGCAGACTGCTTATGGTCCCACTGGTTTGCCGACGAGACTCCCTCCCCAAAGTCACCAGTACCCGCATGTGAATAGACAATTACCTTTCTTAGCCACCCTGGATCTCCCGGATCTGTCGAGGATTTTAAATGATCCAATCTGTCACTCTCCCCAATGGCCCGCCATACCGGCCAAACTACCATCTGACATCCCTAAATTCGATGGCAAACCGGGAGAGGACCCGAACAATCATGTAATGAATTTTCACCTTTGGTGCTCATCCAACTCCTTGATGGATGACTCTATTCGTTTACGCCTTTTTCAGTGAACCCTCACGGGTTCTACCACGAGGTTTCTTCACTGACTTCAACACCCTCGCTATGGATTTCCTCACCCACTTCCAGTTACCAATCCACTATGAAATGGGGACCAAGATTTTTAGTTCTTTCAAACAAACCAAAGCCACTCATATCTCCGATCACATTCATGATTGGCAACAGAGATGACGTCTCATCAAACTCGAACTTCCCGATCAGTTGCTAGCAAAGTGGTTCACGAAATCATTTGTGAACAACATCGGTCGTGACATCGCCATGGGCGGAGTTGTCATGGAAGAACATGCCATTAGTCATGCTCAATACCTTGACCTCGTTTACTCACAAATGGGTACTCTTTACGACTTACTCCCTGATGCACCTCGTCCTTCTACTTCCACCACTTCAACTACTCCTGCTACTTCTCATGTAGCCGACGGTGTGATTGGCACTTTCCATGCCCAACCTCATTCTGTCCTAACTTCTAGCAACAACCCCAAACCCATTTCTTCTAATGTTCAAAATGCTACGTCTCCTACCCCTCCCACTGGCAAGACGTCTGAGGTAAATTCTGTTCAATCTACCCCCAACGGTAAAAACAAATCCAGAAAGGGAAAGGGTAAGAATAAGGAGGACAAAAATAATTCGCAAGCAAAAAGAGCCAAAACACCACCTGTTGACGATAGGGATAAGCGCAAACCCCGATACCCTTGTCTTATCTGTGGTGATGATCACTACACTAAGGATTGTCCACAACGAGCCGAGGTTACTAAGTTCCTTCAAGGGACCACGAAACCACCCACTCCAGCCATATTGTCACAACCCTTCCCTTCCCAACAATAGGCCCAATTGGTCATTCATGACCAATCCTCCCCCTCCAATACATCCTATGTCTTAATGTGTACAGGAGATTCAAAGCAGAATGACATCACACTTACCACTCGAGCCAAAGATTATTCTCCCTCTAAAGATAAGGTTGATGCTATACCTCCTTTGTTGGTCTAACCATCTCCCACGACTCCACCTACCAACGGTCCTCTTCATCTCGAACAACCAAGCCTTGACATAGTTCTTCTCCCTCCTCCAAAGGGCGTCATTCAAAAATCGACTTTCAATCCTCATGCCCGTGCTGCCCATAACTACAGTATTGTTGAAGATCTGGCCCAAGCACCATCTGCGATGTCATCCCTCGAAGTCCTTCAAAGTTGTCCTATACAACGGAAGACACTGTTAAAAGCTATTGGTGGAATCGACCCTACAGATATGAATTTAATAATTTTTGACTTGGAAGATCACATTCCAAGGTTACCCCCTCAACTCGCATTCCAAATACAAGTTATTGTCTCTGAAAAAAAGATTTGTAGCACTGTTATTGACGAGGGTGCCTCGACGTGTGTCATGTCTATTACCTACTGGAAAGCCATCAGCTCTCCTCCTTTGAATGAATCCCACAACACACTCAAAGCCTTTAATGGATCTGGTTTTAAGCCTTACGGTGTCGTCCCTTTGTTGCCAATTACGTTAGAAGGAAAAATGGTCCAAGTTGAAGTGGAAGTCTTTGATGCTCCTCTCGATTACAACCTTCTACTTGGCCATAGCTGGATTGATTCCATGCACGCAATTGTGTCGAATCTTTTCTGTGTTGTACGTTTCCAACATCAAGGAAAGGTAATTACCGTCGACCAATTAGCCTTCTTTAACTCGGATGCACGTACCAGAAACGTACCATTCATTGCCAAACCCCCCCTGGATACGAGAACGTCAGTGTGGGTCTTCTTAAAGACTCCTCGTTAATGGGTACCTTCCCCATCCCACCACCCGATGTTCCACATCCATCTGTTGCTTTGATCAACATGATCTCCACCTCTATTCACGGAACCCATGCATCTCATGACCCATGGCTCATACCCAACCCCAACGATCATCTTCGTTATGGCGACGAAATGCCTTTGAGTCCGGTCAAATATTCCTATCAGGCCATTCAATCGGAAACCCCTTATACCACCTCTCTTGGTGATTTATCTCTTGATCCTTTCCGCGTTATTTTTCCCATGGACGAGATGATTATGTCTGTTATGGAAGACACCCCCTGGGATGATGGACGTCATCGTTCCATCCTCTTCCTGGAACAACACACCATCGAGAGCTACCAACGAATCGTGACCCCGTCGACCATTGTCGTTATTTCTACCGTTCCCAAGCCTACACACGGTGTGTTTTCTGAAGGGAACTTAAGTAATATCTCACCCACCATCCCCCTCGACATATCCATAAAACTTGGAATTGTCAAAAATGTGCATATTGGAGCTTCGTGTTCCCCTGACGAAATTGTCACCTACAAGTCGCTTTTCAAATAATTTTGTGATGTCTTCACCTGGAGCTATGAAGAAATGCCAGGTACTGACCCTGACATTGTGATACATGAGATCAAGACATACCCAGACGCTAAACCCGTCCGACAATGCCTTCGTCCGGTCCACCCACGTAAAGCGGTTGCTATCAAGCTTGAAGTCAAGAAACTTCTCAAAGCCAACTTTATTTACCCGGTGGATCTCACTGACTGGGTTTCCAATCTTGTCCCAATCGACAAGAAACAAGGCACAATTTGCGTGTTCGTTGATTATAGGGATATTAACAAAGCATGTCCTAAAGACAACTTTCCTACCCCCTTCGTCGACCAGATCGTTGATGATTGTGCCAGAAGTGAAATCTTCTCTCTGATGGATGGTTTCTCTGGATATAATCAAATCAATATCGTCCCCGCGGACCAACACAAAACAACTTTTATTTGTCCTTGGGGCACTTTTGCCTATCGAAAACTTCCTTTTGGTCTAAAAAATGATAGCGCAAATTTTCAGCGCGCTATGTCTTATGCCTTCCATGATATCAAGCACATCGTGCAGCCATATCTTGATGACTTACCCGCTCATTCCATGCACCGTGTCGATCATCCAATACACCTCTGAGCCATTTTCCTTCGATGTCGTTTTTACCATATATGCTTGAATCCTCACAAATTCATTTTTTGCGTAGAAACTGGCCGACTTCTAGGATTTATTGTTTCATGTCAAGGGATCAGGGTAGATCCTTTGAAGGTCGAGGCAATTCTCAATCTGCCTCCTCCTTCTTTGCTTTGCCAGTTACAAAGTTTGCAAGGGAAAGAAAAATTTCTTCGTCGTTTCATTCTGAACTATGCCGAGCTAACTCTTGGATTTATGTGACTACTCAAAAAGGGGTTTGAGTTCGTATGGGATACCACTGCCAACAAAGATTTCGAAGCTTTGAAACTGTCCCTGACACATACCCCGCTTCTCTTCCCACCTGATTACAGTCGCGATTATTTCCTCTACCTCGCAGCCTTAGATTACACCATCGCTATGGTTCTTGTCCAAGAGGATGATTCTGATGACGAACATGTCATCTATTACTTTAGTTAAAGTCTTACGCCTACCGAAACCAAGTATTTACGTGTTGAAAAACTGGCCTTGGCAGCCATCCAAGCAGTTCAACATTTCCGGTACTATATCCTCTCCCGCAAGACTACTTAAACCCTATGCAACACATTCTCACACGTCAACTGCCAAGGGGAAAATACTCCAAATGGATTGTGATCCTCCAGGACTTTGACTTAGAATTCGAACATGCTAAGTCCAAGAAATCCTTGGTGTTTGCCGAGTTGATATGCGACTTTCCCTACTCTGAGACAGAAAATGTAGCAGCTGATTCATTACCTGATGAATCCCTTTTCCTGATTAGTTCCGATGATCTTTGGTCCGGGGATATCATCATATATCTCCAAACCTAGACTTTCCAACCCAATTTGTCCAGTACTGAACACCGTTGAATACGCTACCAAGCCTGTCAGTATATTATCCTCGGTGATACTCTTTACCGTCGTGGGATTGACTCAGTTTTTCGACGTTGCCTCACGTTTGACGAAGCCGAGAAAGCCCTAAATGACTGCCATTTTGGAGACTGTTGTGGTCATATGTCTGGGTATGCTACTGCCCAGAAGATCTTGCAAGCTGGATATTTTTGGCCTTCTTTATTTAACGATTGTATAATTGTCGTCCAAAAATGCCAGGCTTGCCAAACCTACAACCATAAAGTACGATCACATCCCGCTCTTCACCCTGTGGTCCCCGTTGGTCCTTTTGCAAAATGGGGTATCGATTTCATGACATGTCACCCTCACTTGGCCGGAGGGCATGGATACATTATTGTAGCCATAGACTATTTTACGAAAGGGGCCGAGGCGATGCCGACATTTGACAACACTGGAATGACCGCAACATTATTCATATTCAATTACATCATAGCTCGTTTTGGTGTTCCTTAGGCTATCGTCACCGATCACGGTAGCCACTTTAGAAACTTCATGATGTCCAAATTTACTGAAAAGTTGGGTCTTCGCCATGAAAACTCAACACCCTATTACCCACAAGCCAACAACCAAGTCGAAGCAATTAACAAATTCCTCATTACCATGCTTCGACGAATGATAAGGATTCACAAAATGAGTTGGCACACGATGTTGTTTTCAACATTGTGGGCTTACCAGACATCCGTTAAGTCTGCTACCGGGTTTACACCATTTCGGTTAGTCTATGGTCTAGAATCCATCCTGCCGATTGAATGTGAGATACCCTCCCTAAAACTAGCCATAAAACTCCTCCCAAACACTTCTGCTAAAGAAGAACGTCTGTTGTATCTCATGCGATTAGACGAAACTCGTTGCACCTCCCCCCTAGTCATAGAAGCCCAGAAGAAACGCGTCAAAGCTCAATACGACAAACATGTCAAGCCTCGCATTTTCTCCGAAGGTGATCTGGTTCTCCTTTACAAACAAGATTGGGATATGCTAGGACTAGGAAAATTCGAAGCTATGTGGCGAGGTCCCTATATCGTTAGACGAGTTTTGGAGAAATGAGCTTATGAGTTAGTGGACTATGACGGTATCCCTTTGAGTGAACCCAGAAATGGGTTGTACTTAAAGAAGTATTATGCTTAAGATCACCTATGCATGAGTACGTGTATTTTGTTGTATCATACTTCTTGTGTGTTACTGTAGTATGCTTTTTCGTTATCTGGTCTCTGCCCTCGACCGATTATGTTACATTGTGTTTGGTTTCCATATGTCGGTGTTTTCGCTACCCCACATTGGCTTCGATGATGGTGCTAGCCGTAGTACTCAGAACCTTGCTTCTGCTGCTTGGGCAATTTACGCCCCTACAAACGAAATTATCACTCTACGAGGTGTGTGTCTCGGCTATGCGACCAACAATATTGCAGAGTATAACGCCGTCATTGAATTGTTGATTGATGTTATTTCGCTCGGTATCCGCCAATTGGTTGTACGACTCGATTTACAGCTAGTAGTACTACAGTTAAGTAATGTCTATGCTATTCGAAGTCCTACTTTATTACGGGTATATTTACGAATTCGCCTCTTGGAACGTTATTTTGATTATATTGAGTATCAGCACATTCCTAGATGTCTAAATACATTGACTGATGCTTTAGATAACTATGTATTAGACAGACATTTGGGCCATTTATAAACCAATCACATCACATGTATCACACAACACAAGTTAAGCTGGTAGAAGCCGTATATATGTATATAACGATCAAAATTTTTTTACAAAAAGTTTTTGTCCAAGGACCAAAATCTCAAAATGTGAAGCTCATAGCTTCTACAAAATAGCGTCATGGGTGACGCTCACAATAACACACAACTTCCTGGGCCACCCTACGAAGTAGTCGACTAATAGACTCTGACATGCCCATAGTGTGGCACTGATAATGCCGAGGGATCTCCCCAATAGCCATGTCTGGAATGTCAGCAATCAACCCCTCCAAGTTTTGCTCCACTGCCTCATAGTCTTCAGCATCCCATCATGCCACTGGTGCTGCCTCTCCTCGCCACTGAATAGGAGACGTTCCTGGAGGACAATATGGCCCCACGTTTGTGTCATCAAAAAGAGATTTTTTGATTAGTTCTTGGACAAACATAAAAACATTTTATATGATAAAAATTACAAAAACATTTAAAAGAACAAAATGTGTACTTCTTACCTAGGTCACCCCACTGAGCATCCTCAGGTAGGGATAAATCTGGATCCCCTCGGAAGTCCAAATCGACATATGTATAGTCATCAACCATCAACATCTGTGGCCACCACCAGTCGAAGAATGAGTCATTGTATTTGATGATAGGCCCAACTACGTGTCGGGCCATGAGGTTGCACCACCTTAGCATCCTCGAATCATGTGGGGCCGGTAAACCCCACTCAACCTGTAATATCAGCAATGGGACCCTCTCGAGAAAGGACACCAAAAGTGATCCGTACCCAAACTATTTCAATTCACCCTTCCTACATTTCATCAATTTCCTCTTCATATTGCGGAGAACTGCATCCGACCAGTTGAAGACTCATGGCTCTGTGAACTCTATGGCGTATTGGAAGTAGCTCTGGAGAGCCATGTGTGGATCTGCATTCCCAACCATGCGTGCTATAGTGAACAAGATGGTTCGCAGGGTCAAATATTGGACCCCCCAAATAGCAACCTTTCCCTTGTTTCTTTCTGCCTCTGGAACGCAGTACTGATGACAATACTCACTCATAGGGAGTCCGCCACCTCGGCTACCGATCAAGCTAGCGTGGTACCCACATCTTGATAACCCTGTTAGAAAATAGATATCCTCGACATCTAGGGTCAAGGTGTGGACTCCCACATGAAACAATTGTTGGTCCATGTCCCACATATGAACCAGGTACTCTAGCAACCTAATTTGGGCCCTCATGCCTGGAATCCGAAAGAATTTCAAGAGCCCACAGTCTCGGAGGGCAACAATGGTACCTGGGTCATTCCCAACAATGGTATCCTCCTCCTCATGTTCTCTTTCTCGCCACTCCAACATCGTGATGGTCAAATGCCTGCACAAGAACCATAAGAGAAGGGTCAACAACTTATTTCAAACCTTGGCATAATTTTTATTGAGAAAAAATCAAGTTGGATTTTCACTTTTCGGTGCCCACAGGTGCCCCTTTAGCATAGTGCGAGATTCTCACAGGTTCCCTTAAGACCGCCTGCGAGAATCATGCATTCTCGCAGGTCCTGTATGGCTAGCCTGCAAGAATGCTTGGGCTCAAGTTTTGGCCCTAAAACGAACCCAAAACCTTGAAAATTGCCAATGAAAACAAAAACTAAACCATAGAAAAGATAGAAGATCAAGAGCTTACCTTATTGACGGAGACGGTTCACCAAATGGTCGCTTGTGCCTCCCACGATCGAGCAACGAAATTCGGAGGAAAATGAGGTGTTTTGGGCAAAGTTCTTGGCTAAACCACAATGAAAATGGTAAAAGCCCTTTTTAACCATATTTATTCACCTTTTACCATTTTTGTTGATTTTTATATTGTTTTGTCCATCAAACCTAATGCGCAATAGTCCCATGAGTGTGACTTTTTGCAGATATAGTGACTTTGAAGTCCACACGAAGGAGTACGGATGTTTTTCTTTTTTTCGCATGATTGACTGCTTTTTATGGTTTTTAGAAAAACCTCGAGCTCAGTCTTCGACCGTTCTCGCGCTCGAAAATACATGAGAACGTAACCGAGTATACTTTTCTTGTATTTTCGTATTTTTCATGGTAACACGAAAACAAAAAACGCTAAGGAGTATCCTTTAATCTCTTTTCACACTCCTTAAAAACGAAAAGATCATTGAGCGACCTTGTTCTGTTCATGCTCGTAAAAGTATCTGAACAAAATGTTCGATGGGTGATAGTTTAACACTTTTTTGGTTCTGTCGAACTATTTTACGAAAAAGGAACTGAGAGAGTTCTCTTTAAGTGTTTTTCAGACTCTCAAAACATGAAAAACTCCCGAGTTTTCTATCTTTGGAGTCGTTAAACAAACATTGAAAGACCCGTAATGGGACCAAACCACTCCTTCCTAGGGTTCATTAAACATACTTTGAGGGACTCGTCCGAAGGATGAGCTTACATCAACAAGCATATGTTATCCTCCTCAAGCTTGCGTAAAAATAAAGAGGTACTCGCCAGAAATGGTGGGGGAAAATTTGGGAAATGGATGTGTTTTCGTATTCATATTATTGACAGTAAGTTTTGCTCTTAAACATGACACCCCCTATTCATTATTTGAAGCCATTTTGGGAAATCCATTTGTCTCTCATTCGACTTGCTACAAGGTCATCTCCTGGGTCGTCTCTGAGTTAGTGCTGCCAAGTCCTTGGTCATGTCATTCATATGTTCAAGAGAAGTTCATTCAAACCCTCTATTGAGTTGGCCATCTGCAGTTGTCCATTCTGTTGGTTGTGGAGCTTGATTATCTTCCTGATTTAGAGGTCCTTGCTTTCAGCCGTGTTTATACCCCATGAAGTATTTACACCCCAGAAGTATGTACACTCTTCCACGTGGAGGAGTGCAAAGGGGGGGTACCCCCTCTGCGGGGTCCGAGGGGGCTATCCCCCCGACTAGGGGGTATGGGGGCAAGCGGGCCCCCAGCAAGGGTTTGGGGGTGAATCCCCCGAAGCAAAAATTGCCTTGTAAATGTATATTGTAATTTCATTGTAAATTTGGACCTTTCATTATAAGGTCACAAATCTAACCGTAGAAATTATGTTAGGGTTTTTTCCCTATAAGGTAACCCTCTTTTATGAGGGAAATGTATTGCGGCTCTGGTTGATGACGAATATTGTATTCTGAGATAGGAGTCTGTGAGAGAAAGAAGAGGAAGTTACAGCGGGTTTGCTGTAGGTTGTATCCCTTCATATGCTGGATAATAATAAAGGAATGACCTGGAAATTTCTCTGGTGGATGTAGCCCACACTGGGTGAACCATGTAAATCTGTGTCTCTATTGTATTGTGTATCTTTTGTGTTTTGTTTCCGCATTTGTAACTGGTATTGCTCCACGGTCCTATTTTTCTAACAACTAGTATCAGAGCGAAAGGTAACTCGCAGGAAAAGAGGGTTCCTAGTTCGAGTGGGAGCAATGTCGGAAGATGGAAAATTTAGGGTCGAGAAATTTAACGACCAAAAATACCAGTTATGGAAGATGCAGATGGAAGACTATTTATATCAGAAGGATCTATTCCTACCATTGGGTGGAATAGAAAAGAAGCTGGTGGCTACGAAGGATGAAGAATGGGAGATTTTTGAAAGAAAGGCTCTAGGAATGATACGACTGAGCCTGGTAGCGTCGGTGGTTTTCAATATTTCGAAAGAAAAGACAACGAAGGGTTTGATGAACACGTTGGCCAAATTGTATGAAAAACCCTCGGCATCTAATAAGGTATTTCTAATGAAGAGATTATTTAATATGAAGATGTCGGAAGGTGGGTCTGTTGCAGATCATTTAAATGATTTTAATACGGTTACTAATCAACTAAGTTCTGT
>ML815736.1:84826-95493 GCA_009831015.1 Picea engelmannii
CTCTATACATAGGGTGCGAACCTGTTTTTAAGCTTGGAAAGGAGAAGAGGTCTTGAGGGTTCTAGAAGGGAATATTCTAGAAAATGAGTTGGCATTCGTATGGTTGTCATTTTACTGACTTCTCAGATTTGATGGGATCATCCTCGTCCATGTAACCATCTCTCCTTCTCCTATATATTGAAAGGTTTCTCATGGAAAAGGTTAAGCAATATTGAACGAAGAATTGGTGAAAGAATTGTGTGAAGAACCCTGTTTGGATAGAAGCTTGAAGACTCTATTTGGTCTATCAAGATGAATTTGATCTTGTTCATGCAAGTACAGAGCAATTGTGTGTGTTGGAACCAAGGGTCACGCAAAGGAAGCTTGCAACATCAAGGCTATCAGGTTGTATCTTCTACTTTCAATTAATATAATACAACGGCATGTCCCTTTCCCATAAAGTCACTCTTACTTTATTGTGTAATTCCTTGATCATATGCATAAGTTGACGTTGAATATACTATTCTATCTTCACTTTTTTTGGTTTGTGTTGTCTTGGAATTGACTTCACGAGAGAGCCAGAGCGAAACAGGAACAACAGAGACCTAAGGAAGTGATATAAAGGTATGTCACTTGTTCCTTCCTATTAGTAGATTCAATGATTACAACTTAGGGAAAGAGTCATGTCCTGTCATGTTTTGTTCTAGATCCAGATGGATCTAGGGAGATCTGTTAGTGTCCGCACATATCGATTAGTCTGATAACATTGGTGGTAGAAACAGTGGCACTGGGTTCCGCGTCAATGATCCATCTTCCCCTTTATGATTCTGGCTCAGAGTCAGAATCCACATCTGATTCAGAGGCTTTCACTTCGGCCACCAATGACTGCTTTGAGCGAAAATCAACAATGTTATGCCAAGGGCTCTTATGGAAGTTGCACCACTTCCCGGTATCTTTCTTTGTCTTTCCAGTGTCCTTATTTTCTTGCGGCTTGGACTGGTTGCCCTGATACTATCCATATTTTCTCTGTCCTTTATTCTATGGGTTGGGGCCGCCCTTTCCTGTATTTTGTTGTGAGGGGTTCCCAGGACCAAATTGCTACGTCTTTTGTTTGAGCTTCTGCTCGATTTTGACGGCATATCGATAGGCCACGCCCAAGTATGAGATGTCTAAAAATTCCATTTCATTATGGATGTATCTATGTAGAGCATCACGATACTTGAGCACTAGATGTCATTGCAAATCTTTGATACCTAGCTTGGTGTGTAAGGTATGGAAGGTATTTGTGAAATATGGCACTGCTTGGTCTCTTTCTTGCCGCAGTGTGGTCCATTTGGTATATAAGTCATCATAACTTCCGACAGGGTAGTATTGTTCCTTAATAGCATCCCTGAAGGAATACCAAGTGGTTGTGACTGTAAATAATGAGGGTTCCTCTGTTTCCTTTTGCTCACAGAACATTTCCCACCAATCTTTGACATGGGGGATGGATTTGAGGAGCGCAAAAGTAATATTTTCACTATTCTAGAAGTTATGGACAGAAAAATACCCTTCTAGCAAATTCAACCACTTGTCTACAACATCTACGTCTATCTGACCTTAAAATATAGGAATACCGAAGTTTATTTGTACCTTGAAGGGGGTGGTGCCTCCGCTCAAAGAAGATGCGTCGCCTGTTGGTAGCCACCGAAGGATTTACGTGAAACTATCCATCATCTCGTTCCTCTGTTGCGTGAGGGCTTCCTCAATCAACAGTTTGAAAGGATCTCCTATCCCGTCATATTTCTTTTCTCCTACCATGAGAGGTCTCTTGGGCATGTGAGAGCTTTTGTCCTCAAGAGAAATAAGCTTAAGACCCAACTCTTTGTACTCTGACCTTGTTGGGGACATGCATTAAGACGACAAGGAGAAGATCGCTCTGATACCACATATTTGGATTTTATGAGAAAAATGAAATGAATATAGATTATTAACAGATTCTTAACACGAAATAACATAGATATAGTAAAACTGGTTTTCTATTCAATAATGAAATAAGCTGAAACTGTAAAATACAACAGAAACAAGCTTGCTGGAATGGTGGTGACTTATCTCTGAGAAGAGATGTGACGACTACGCTCAATTGCAAGAAGATGATTACAATAAGGCTCTAAAATCATTTTACAATAAACAATAATTCCAAAATCCCTAGACATCCAAAAACCTAACCCTAGGAGATGAAGTGCCAAAAGTCATGTGGGCCCCGTTTGGGTAAGTTAGTACATTAACTTCCTGGGGTCATAACTTTTGCATATGATCTCCGTTTTAGGCATATGATAGCCCGTGGAAAGGTATCATCGAGGAGATTCATTTTGGGGCCTCAATAATGTTGTAGGCTATCATTGAGAAGGTCGATCCCGAAAAACTTCATTTAGGCTCTTAAAATGGCCCCGGAAGTGAAAACTGCTAAAAATAGTAAATTGCCAAAATTGCCAGAAAAATGTTTTGAGCTAGTTGGAAAAGGTGGGTGGCCACCGATATCCATCTTGATCAAGTGGATTTATGCAAAATCCAAGGATGATGATAGAAACATCAATATAGTCACTCGAGGAGGAGCCAAGACAGTAGCAGATGCAACAAAACAAGATTCATCTCAACACCAATGGGTTAAGAAGAATACTGAGCCACATAAACAGTTTGATGCATGGAAAGAAAAGGAAACATTTAAGGAGGCCAGGCAATATTTTTTCAATAAGAACGGTGCATCTACATCAGTCATGCAACAAACTCACAACCCACCAATGTACGAGATGCCATCTTCAATGGACCATACCAATAAAGGACAACCTTTAGAGAAAGTAAATACCAAAAAGTCTTTTTTGCAATCTTGTGTTAAGTTATTGAATGATCCATCATCTTTTAAGGTTTTAAAAAATCTTCTAGAAATATGCAACACAGAGGTAGAAGGGAAGTTAGATCAGAAAACAGACAATCATCTCCATACAAGAAGAAGGGAAAGTAGAGAATTCATAGTGAATGCTAACATTAGGTATTTCAACATGGGAGATATTATACTGTATTTAGGCTCTGAATTAAATTTCTTTCCTAAGAAGACATGGAAGTGTATGAGAGATCCCACATTAGGATATTCACCTGTCCAATGGAAACTAGCAAATCGACACAAAGTGTTACCAATTGGAAGGCTGAAAGGTGTGACAGTAAATTTGGATGGAATGTGCACTATGGCAGATTTTGAAGTGATAGAGATAATAGATGGCACAACACCTTACCTATAATTAATTGGATTGGACTTGGAATTTGATAAACAGGCTATAATCAACCTAAAGACAAGAAAAATGAATTTTGAATCAGGAGAATATAGAGTCATTGCACCATTAGATCCTTCAGAACGAGAAAGGTTTGTAGAGGCGACTTGTTTGGATCTGGAAGAAATAAACCAGTTGTACAGAACCCTCGTGAAAGAATAGGATTATGTCAACCCAACTGCAAATGGGGTACTCATCTAGATAAGCATTACATCATTTGCTTTCGAATCAGACACAGGTTTAGAGAATTGGCAACAACTATTACATGAAGTCTCCACAAGGAGGTGTGCAAGAATAGACCACGCAGTAACATGGGTTGGTACGAAGATAAGGGAACCTCCCAATTTTCATGGGATAAACAACTTAGAGGAATTATTGACAAAATATGAAGAGGAAGTGTTAGAAAATCAGAGGCTCTTAGCCCTATATATTTCACTCAAGGAAACACTTGCAAGATGGTGGGTTTCACACAAAGAAACAATTTGGTACTGGTATCTGTGTAAATGACTACTGCGCATTAGATTTGGTGCAGAACAAGGGAGCAATATAGTGTAGAAGTATGATGGGAAAATAACACTAGTTGAACACTTGGAGAAGTGTAGAACACAATGGAGAATGAAACCGCCAAAATAATGGCCTCATCACTTTATTCATACATTGGAAGGGATCCTAGGGATTTGGTACATAGACCATGAGATGCGCATAGGCACTATAAAATGGACATGATTACAACAAAATTTTGTATTAACCTTCTCATTTGAGCATGATAACCCCAAAATTGATTCAGCGTTGAATATGATAAGGGGAGTGATATTTTTTGATGAACCATAGGTTGAAATCATAACAGAATATTAACAACAGAACATGAAGATAGTCAAAGAGTTACTCACATGTTATCATGTCGAAGAGGAAACACCAAATGAAGATGATCTGTGTAACATTCATATTATAGAGATTGAAGGAGAGAGAGAGGTGGAAATTCCTTCTCTGGAGTTAGAGGCATTTTCTCCACCAATCAAAGTTAGTAAAGTCAACATTGGATCAAATGAAAATCCTAAAATGGAAAGTATTGGAGATTATTGGGATGAACGAACATTAGAAATAATAACAAAGTTACTGCGCAAATACAGTGACATGTTTCCAACAACCTTTATAGATATGAAAGGCATAGCAGGAGAGCTAGGTGAGATGAAGATACCCCTCAAACACGAGGCTAGACTTGTCAGATAAAGACCTTACAGACTGAATCTAGTGTATAAGTAGAAAGTGAAAGAATAAATTAACCAAATGTTGGAAGCTGACATTATATAACCAATAGAGGAATTTGAATGGATCAATTCTGCACATAATGATGTGATATTATTAATAAATTGCTTGTGATTAAATTTACAAGGATAGGTGCACTGTCCTATTTTCATCCCGACTCACCATCCTGTTGACGGGCGAAAATGACCGTCCGTCAACTGGGAGAGTGGAACCGGTCCGAGGTTGTCTAAATAACCCAAGCCGTTTGGAATGGACCACCCTGACAAGTTTAACGGCTCCGTTGGCCGCTCTAAGGTCTTCTATGAAAACCAAAGAGAAAAGATGATCTGAGCTAAGTAATCTAAACTAAGGAAACTAGAAACTAATAAAAATCAACTGACTAACTAAATAAAAGAAATTAAACTAAAATAGAGGAAATTAGAAACTAATAAAACAAATAAAGGAACTAATATATAAAATATAAACTATCCAAACTATTCTATCTACAAACTACAAATAATTCTTGTAATAACTCAAATCAACTATCTAATTATCAATTTAATTACAGTTTATTCACAAATATACATTAGATACAATCTACAGATTTGAATAAACCTGTGAAACTAATTTGCTTGCTGTCCCAAGACAGCGAAGATAACTCTTTTTTGATTTTATGATTTATGAATAAGAAAGTAAACTAACTGAAATTAAAACAAATTAAAATTATATCTATATTAGACTACTTAATAAAAGCAATAAACTAAATGCTAATTGACCTGGAAACGCTCCAAGTCTGCCCTGCGTATGATGACTTCTTAAGCCGGTTGGAGGAAGAAATTCACACCGTTTGGTCCTTAAGCTTTTCGGAAACGATCAGCTATGCTGCTTCTCGAAGTATGTTACAGGAAAAACAAGACATAAAAGAATATCATAACAATTTTCTGATTATAAATTCCTGCAAAAGGGAAACCTATTATACAGAAAACTTATATTTAACAATTCAATTTATAAAGAAGACAAAGCTATCATTTACAAACTGAATCAGTAATTGTTATGTCTTTTATCTATTTGGAAGAGACAAGATATATATAACAATAAGAAATTATATCACTTGCTTTTGATTTAGATAACAAAGTAATACTAAACCATAAACAAAATGATATACAAAACTTGGGACAAAGTGTCGATATATTGAAAAGCAAAAGCTATGACAACACATCAATTCTGATCCAGTTTGAATCAGAATCACATATCCTTGTTCTCCCACAACTGAGGATGATCATTATTACAAAATCATAAGTTTATATAGGTTTCTCACAAGGTAAAACTTCCTTGTGAATAATAGTAAATAGTTTTACACAATCTGGGAATAATCCCAAAATCCCTTAAACTAAGTAACTAAAAATGCAGGTGAAATCCTTAATATATCCTCCAACTGCTGCTCATATCTATTGCCAATTCGAATTTTCCTGCAATAGACACAAAAAATCAAGTTAGAAGAATATTTTATTAAGAAAACAATAAAATTTTGACTCCACAGACTCAGCTACAAAATCATTTGATTCTGTAGCTAGTCAAGAATAGCTAACAGGACCAGATCTCAATCAGATAAAATCAAATCGAATAATCTTTTGATAATCCTCGAAACGAGTCACTAATAATCCAATTGAAATTATCATCTAAATCAAATCGCATCCAAATAAATTCAATCGACACAGAGTACCAAAATGTTTCTGTCTTTAGTTACCATAAAGTATAGTCAAACTTTGACAGGTCGAAATTGGACATTGAATCAAGTTCGAATGAGATATGGTATAATCGTAATCAATAATCATAATCAAACAGGATAGTAACCATATCAAATAAGATTTACCACAACCTAACTATAATTGATATGATTTGATCATCAAACATACGTTATAGCTGTAACAATATGAATATCATTTCAACCAATAGTTACGATAGAAAGGCTGTAAAGATTCAGCACGATATTCATTCTATTTTGATCAAATAAGTGAAAGATGTTATGATATACATTTAAACGAAACGTGTGTAACAGTCTTGACCAAAATCATCATCTATTTTAATTGCTGAGTATGACACAGTCAAAATCGAACAGTATTGCTAACCGTAACCTGAACAACAATCAAACAAGATCGGGTTTAATACAATTATAGACAAATTTTTTGTTTTGGACATGTCGTTTTGTTTTACAACTTCGTTTGTGACTAAAAATATAGTGTTATTCCATTTCGCAACAGAACAGGGTCGACTTTCCTTACAAAACGACTAACAAGAAATCGGGTTATTGTTATGATTTGCATCAATTCTCAATATAAAAAAAAACCCCTTTTTTCAACGAAATCGAAATCATATCCAGGCTAGTCAAAGTTACATGCAAGAAATAGATAACCACTGTAGGTGTGTCATAACCAATTCGAATTCCCATATAGATTGTGTTTCAAAACGTTGCAAAATTTTTTGCCTATAATAGATACAACAAAACCTTCAATCGTAACAAATTTAAATCAAGCAAATCCAACATATGATTACTAAAATCAAAACCAAATCAAACTATAAACAAAATTCGATTTAACAAATCAAATCATATACAACAGTGCATGTTTATGTAATCGAGCAAGTCAATAATGCACACAGAGTTCACGAATGTGCCATATAAATGAACGAGGGTTATACCAACTAGATTGCTGAGATTATGCCAGTTTTGAATTAACAATAGCCGTGGATGACTTGACATTCTTGAACAGGATCGAACCAGTGGTTCGTTTCTTTTTGTCGGAGGGTTGCACCTTCGCCTCATGACCAGTGAGCTTAGCCAATTGATTTTCTAAATCACGGATTCTGGTTTGCAACACCAGCACATCGGTGTAATATCTCTCTAACCATAACCCACACTGATCGCACGGGATACCAGGTTTTCTTGATGATTCACCGAGGGTTCTTTGAGGAAGTTCAATGCCAGGAAACTTAGGATTATCCTGCAGACAAGGTGGCAAATTCTTGACGAAATCACACGCAGGCTTGTCACATAGACCCTCTGAGTAAGGATACTCGTTGGCGAGAAATCGTTCGATTTCAGAATCAGAGTCTTCGCTGACCACGATAGGGTCAGAGTTGGCAGGGGGTTTAGGCCTGTTTCTCGCCATGCAAGAGATTAAGCGAGAGTTTTTCTTGCCTATGGCATTAGCATTAGCTTTAGGTTTAGGCCGATTGACTGTAGTCTTAACAATTTCGACCTGTTTGGTCATAGACGCGGGCAGGCTCGTAGGGGGATCGGGTAGAGATTTAGGTAGAAAAACACTGTAGGGTACAGGGGCAGGCTTGCTCTCGGTCACCATAGGCTTATCAACCTGTGGTGAGTTGGGCTCTTGAAAACCATTACGAATGAGAAAATCACCCCAGCAGTCACAACGTAACCCCAACTCGTATATCATACACATTTTAATCAATCCCACATGGAAGAGGCTAGTATCAGCTTGGCTGCGTTTGTACCGCTTGGCCATATTGAACAAACTTCTGTGTAGATAGTGGGGCATGCTGAGTTCGAAACCCATAAAAACCATCAATAAACAAAGGTGAAACAGAAAAACAAACCCGTACCTGCCCTCACAAGTAATAAATTGCTTGATTACCATTAGGAGATCATACCAACGAGGTTTTAACAGTTTCGCAGGCAAGCCCCTGTCACAGGAGTTCACCACTCGAGACTGAAATAACAATGTCCATGGGACGTTAACCACCTTGTAGCTTTTCGACCACTTCTGTCCCGTAACAGGTAGGCTAGTTACTGAGCTAAGGAATTGTTCAGTGATTTCAAGTTGCACATCACCTACTTTGGCTTGGCAGCCATCGAATGATAACGCGAATTGTCGAGCCACAACAAGGTTATACCCATCAAATTTCCTTATAAACTGGAGCCATCCATATTTTTCCAGGTCGCTATAAGCGCCATCAAACATCAGTAGTGCTTGGCACCCGTTGGGCTCGGCCCTCACAACCGGAGCAATAGCTTCCGAGCATGGTAGGGTTTGAATCAGAATGAAACACATGGTCGAAAATGGTCACGGCAAACAGCTGCAATACTCAAAGAGGCAGGGATTAATGGTAATGCGTGCGAAGGTGGCGGGACTACCACCGCCATGCAAAGCATTAATGACATAGTACCAACCCTGTTCTATCAATCATAACCACATTCAACATAATCTGGCCAACCCAAATCGTAAACGGTGGACAAACATATTAATATGCCAATGTATGGTTCGAAACTATAGTCTTTCAATGTAGAATCAAGCCAATAAAACAATGCGCCAAGCAACGATTCAAACCATAAAATTGAAACCCGAAAGATTAATTAATGTGCCATTGTAAACTTAGACTAGTGCCATTCCACGTTTTTTCAAACTCATAATATTAACAGTGCGCTTTGTTGCATAGTCAATGTTTCAAAGTTTATTAGAGCATTGCAACCAAAGTATCATATAATCAACAAGTCAAGAGCTCATAAGCACATAAAACCAAAATCAATTATAACCCCTATAGGACCAAATGTAATCAATAAGTTTTCATGCTTAATGGCTTGTAAATCGACTTGCACAATCAAAATGAAAAGGACATAGTTTGAAAGAACCTTTGCAGTCATGTGATAGACCAATAGTAAAGTGTCTTTCAGAGAATAAATAAAAGACTACGACAGTCCAAATAACGATAGATGGTTTTTCACACCTTCAGTTTTGAAAACTGAATCGAAATCAAATTGTAATTGTCGCAAAAATAAAACAAAAGTCTAGTTGCAAAATGCGACAATGATTTGTCGTTATAAGACAAATTGGTGCAGGTAGCCTTTTTTAAGAGCAATTAAAAAAATTGAATTGGCTGCCAACACATCCCAATAACCACACAGTCTCTCCGACTTCAATTACATATACATACACATATATATGACTTGGTCATCCTCGTGTACTTACTCAAGCGTGTGCAACACTATGGATTGTGTGCTCCCTTCCCTTGGTGCACAATCCATATGCACTTACTCAGGTGTGGGGAACACTATGGAATGTGCATACTATTTCTTTGATAACAATCCTCACGCACTACTCATGTGCACACAAAAACAAATCTTGGTGCAAATGGCTCACCAACCTATATGTACATTTACGTTTACACTTGGTGCCAATGGCTCACCATCCTATATGTACAATTACAAATGGGGTTCGGATTGGGGACATTACATTCCCTTCCCCCTTATTTATCCACTTTCCTCAATGCATTATATATAAATGTTCATACAAAACTTCAAAATTTTTAAAAATATGAGGATACTCTCCCACATAGCATCCTCGCACTCCCAAGTTGCATTCTTAGGACCGTACCAGGTCCATTAGAGCCTTACTAGCTCCATGACTCGATTCTGGAGCTGTTTGATTTTCCGATCCAATATGCATATTGATCGCACTCGAAAATCACCTTCTGGCTCCACTTGAATCACATTCCAATCAATAATATGATTAGCATCAGGTACTTACTTTTTAGTCAATGATACATGGAAAACATTATGAATACACAATGATGCAAGAAATGCAAGCATATATGTGACAGGATCAATCCTCTCTAGAATTTCAAATGGCCCATAGTAGCGTGTTTCCATCTTAGAACACTTTCCCAACTTTAGGGAATTACGTCTGGATTTAACTTTCAAGAACACATGGTCACCCACTTTAAATTCTCTATCTTGATCAACCTTTAAATTCTTCTTTCTTTACTAACTATGTGATTAACTTTTCTTGTTTCAAATGGTACTCCATCATGAGCACATCATGTGTTCCTTCATATTCATCATCTTGGGAACATGCTTGTGATATGTTTTTCTTTGATATTATTCTACACTTCTTTAAAGCGATTAATTCTTTCAATTCACCTGCAAACATATCAACACTAAAAAATAGTTATGGGAGTTAATATTTCACTTTTTCATCTTGTCCATTATTACATCTATTGTAACATCATATACTTGTAACTCTATTTCTAGAAGATCACTCTCTTTTGAAACACCATCTTTTGTTGCAAAAACACTCATTGTTGCAACAACTCACCTTTGTAATTTTTCTACTAGAATACCAC
>ML815737.1:4523-16861 GCA_009831015.1 Picea engelmannii
ACCGGTCCTTTCTTCATTAACTGATTTCTCTCCTTGGGATCCAAAGGAGGTTGTCATCCTCATCAAGGGAAATTTGGGGTTATTTGTCATAATGAACCCTCTCTTATAGTTTTCACATTCTTCCTCTAGTGATATCATGGCCAATACTTTCAAGGCTTCACCCCCATAGTCAGTCATTGGCAACTCACACAATAATACATTTACATTGTCCTTATTCATTAGCATGGTAATTCCTATTTTATGATTAATTACAAATTGGGGGAAACAGGGTGTTACAATTCCGCACCATCCAAAGACAATGAACCCCCTTCACTGCCATGGAGTCCTTCAAGTTGTCCACTTATTTCCAAGGCTCCAACACATCTATTCAAGAATATCCATGTTGGGACTCTCAGGATTCGCAATTGTGAGCAAGGCTTATCACATGCCAATGCATCCCAGACATACATGCACCAATTCATGTCTAGAATACACCAGTAATCACTACAGCCAGTAAAACAATGGTTTCTTTCTTCTGCAATTTGTTCCCATGTCCAAAAACCAAGAACAAGAATGAATGATGAATAATGCATGAATAACCAAATTAAATAGTGTATTTCTCGAAAATACCTTTCTAATGGGCTATCATGTGCTTAAAACAGAGGTCGTAGGCAAAAGTTACGACCCCGAGAAGTTGAGGTACCAACTTACTCATCCGGGCCCACATAACTTTTGGCATTTCATCTCCTAGGTTTAGGTTTTTGGATGTCTAGGGTTTTGGCATTCATGGGTAATGTTAAAAAGGCCTTTGGAGCCTCATTGTAATCATTCTGCTCAAACGGATGCACGTAGTAGCCACATCTCTTCTCAGAGATAGTTACCACCATTCGAGCAAGTTATTTTTAGTTCTGCAGTTTTACAGTTTCAACCTATTTTATTTATTCAATAGAAGTTATTGTTCACTGGATATCTATTGTTGTTCTCCATATCTGTGTGTTATTGTATTCAGTCTGTTATTCATTTCATTCTGCTCATAAATCCATATCAATGGTATCAGAGCGATATGTTCTTCATTTATTTTTCTTCATACATGTCCTCGATAAGATCTAGGTACAAGAAGTTGGGACTCGAACCAGTCGAGCCTTTGCAAGATCGGTTGCGTCAAGCCCGACAAAAACCCATGGGGGACGAGAAGAAATATGATGGAGCAAGAGATCCTTTTAAAATGTTTCTCAAGGAAGCCCTTGCATGACAAAGGAATGAAATGATGGACAACTTTGCACAGATCCTTTGGCGGCTGCCTACATGAGATGAATATTCATCAACCATCCATGCAACCCCCTTCAAGGTACAAGTAAATTTTGATATTTCATTATTTGAAGCACTGATATATGTGGATGTTTTATATAAATGGTTGAATATGCTTGAAAGTTACTTTTTGGTCCACAATTCTTCCGACAGGGAAAAGATTACTTTTTCACTCTTCAAGGATGTTCCCCATGTTAAGGACTGGTGGTATACTTACTCTTAGAAAAGGGCCATAAAGGAATCTGCAATATTTGTGGTCACCCCCACATGGGATTCCTTCAGGGATTCCATTAAAGAACAGTACTACCATGTTGGAATCTACGAGGACTAGTACACAAGATGGACCATGTTGTGTTAGGAAAGGGACCAGACAGTACCAGATTTCACCAATATTTTCCATACCCTATGCACCAAATTGTGTATCAAAGACTCTGAACAACATCTGGTGCTCAAATACCACTGATGTCTACATATATACATTTAAACAGAAATGGAGTTTCTAGATATTGCATCATTAGGTGTGGCTTACAGATATGTTGTCAAGATCAAGTAGAAATTTAAGCAGAAGAGGCGAGATTTTGAATCTACAAACTCCTCACAGCCGAATCAGGGCAAAGGCGGCCCCTACCCACAAAACAAGGGATAGAACAAAGATGGCCACTCTTAGGATAACCAATTGTTGGGGCTCGGAAATGTCCTATTCTCATCCACCTTTCCCTTCATTATTCTTCACATTTCATCACCCCATTAACCTTTCACGATATCATTTCCATAAATATACTTGGGTTTCACTTTATTGTTCTCCACTTTATTCATTTTAGTATTAAAAGGGAATTTGTGATTAAATGTTAGAAAATCGACATGTTTTCATAAATATCTCAAATATGTGTGAGCTTTGTAATGTGTAGAAATATGTGAATGATTAATTCAAAAGGACTTCTCGGATACTTCCTCCACCATTTCAAGATTTGAGGAGATAATTCAATCCCATTTCAAGGAGAAGATCATGGAGATTTGGTTGGAATATCTTATCCAAGATATATGAGAGATATGTGTGAGGATTTGAAGGGATTATATTTTGTAATAATGGGAAATAGGTTGAGAGAATAGTGGATCTATAATTATGAGATGGATATCTTATCTTCAAGGCCCTCATGCATAAAAGAGAGTTTTCTCTCTTCATGAGAATTCAATTAGAGTGGTAATCAATTAGAGTATGGAATTAGATTAGTCATTAATGGTAGTCATTAGGATTCGAAAGAGAAAGGTATTCTTAGCTTTGATTCATGGTTTTGGTTTTCATGTTTTCATTATTCTTTTATGAAGATTGATTTGATTATCGTAATATAAGATTGTTTCATTGGCGAGAGCTCTCATATGTTGTTGTGCCATTCAATTCTTCACATGTTGTATTTTATTTTCCTTCATGTAGTTCTCCATTTCTAAATTAATTCCATTTACACAATTTCTCATTCCTAGATTAATTTCATTTGCGCAATTTCCCATTCCTAGATTAATTTCAATTCCAGTCGTGTGTTAGATTAATGATTCTATTTCAGTCGTGTGTTAGATTAATGATTCTATTTCAGTCATGTGTTAGATTAATGATTGAATTGCATTCGTAGGTTAAACATTAGATTAAATTAGTTCCGCTTCAATCTTGCATATACTTTGTGTGTGGTTCGTCAGTTTACGAACCTGAGGTTGACAAATTAAATAGTTGGGCAAGTACTACAACTCAATTAATACAACATTTGTTCATCCCAATATAATGATTGTTGTTCCCTTGTCACGATTGTTGTTCCTTTTGCAAGTAGTGTTTTTCATTTGAATGGAACAATTGTCGTTCATTTTGTTACGATTTCTATCCATTTGTAGGGGTTGCATCTCTGGAGGACGGGTATTGAAAACAGAAGGTAAGAACCTACGTAGGCGACAAGTAAAATGCTTGTGCCACCGCCTACCTTTGGATGATGCATAGAGGTTGTTTTTTAGGACATCTTTAGAGCCCAACACCAATCCAAGCTGCAACACATTAAGGGTAATGAGAAGTCGAAGAAGGACACGAGAAAGTGGTGTGAATACCATAAAATCCCTTGGCATGACACTGAAGAATGTATCTCCAAGCAGTTACTAGTGGTCGAGATGAAATATTTCGAGTCAGAGGCAGATTCTGACTCTGAATCAAATCCAGAAGGAAGGAAGAAGATTATTGATGTCTAACATATTGCCACTGTCACTACCACCAAATTCCATCCAAGTGAACCAAAAGGACCAAAGGAAGGGGAATTCCTCTTTCACTCACATATGTGGGTAAAAGGGGCTCTGCTTCATTTCATTGTCGACAGCGGTAGTCAAAAGAACCTAATCTTAGCAGAGGTGATCAAGCAACTGGACCTATCAATGACACCACACCCGCAACTCTACACCATCGGCTAGCTTTGCTAAGGAAGAGATCTACATGTCAGCCAATAGTGTCTTCTGCCCCACGACATCAAGCCCTTCAAAGATGAGGTATTGTGTGATATTGCTCCCCTTTAAGTTTGTGATGTTATTTTAGGATAACCATATTTGTGGAAGCGACATGATGTGTATGAGTCTAGACCTCATAGTGTTATTATTACTTTGGATATACAATTATACATGATACCATAGGTAGAACCGCCTACCGCTATTTCTTTAATCTATGCTAAGAAATGCAGTAAGGTCATTTCACAGACCGGAAAGTTCGTCTTCTTTATGATCGATGCTCACAGTAAGAAGCAGGTCATCGCCACATCTGTGGCCTCTACACAAAGCCTCTATTTGCAGCAAAAGCAAGTGGAGGGGATCACGGAAGAGTACAGAAACATATTCTCCTCACCCACCGGGGTACCAGCGCAATGTCAATTCAAGCATCTAATTGATCTAACCCACGGTACACCTCTGCCTAATAGACCAGTCTATCATCGCTCATTGATGGAAAATGAAGAAATCAAGCGTTAGATCCAAGAGCTGATTTAAAAGGGGCACATCAGACCCAACTCCTCCCTTTGCGAAAGCTTGATTGTACTGGTACAAAAGAAAGACAGGACCTAGTGGCTCTGCATTGAACACAGAGCATTAAACAAAATCACAGTCAAGAACCGGTACCCAATTCCTCAAATTGATTACCTTCTTGACCAACTCAAGGGGGAAAAGTTCTTCAACAATATTGACCTAAAGTTTGGCTACCACTAGGTTCCCATCGAACCGACTGATGTATGGAAGACAACTTTCAAATCTAAACAAGGTCTCTTTGAATGGATCATCATGCCCTTTGGCTTAACAAATGCACCAATCACTTTCATGAGGTTGATGGATGGTGTAATTAGACCATTCACCAAATATTTTGTGGTGGTATATATAGATGGCATCCTCATCTTTAGTAAAACTTGGGAGGAGCACATGCAGCATATTCAACAAGTTTTGAGCACTCTGTGGAAGCTTGAGCTATAAGCCAACTTGGAAAAATTCTCCTTTGGCATGAACAGGGTCCAATACTTGGGCTACATTGTTAATGAACATGGGGTACATGTGGATCCAACTAAGATCCAAGTTATCTGTGATTGGCCATCCCCGACCACACTAACCGATATTCTGAGCTCCTTTGGAATTGCCAACTTCTATCGATGGTTCGTGTTGGGATTTTTCCATATTGCATGGGCCCTAAACCAAGTCACCAAGGGCAGTGGCAGGGAAAATTTCACATCAGGGAAGGCACAACAATGAGCATTTGATGATCTGAAGCATCGCTTGTGCTCAAATCCAATACTCTCCTTACCCGATCTGAAAAAACCGTTTGAGATTGGGATTGATGCATCTGACTATGTTGTAGGTGCAGTTCTCACTCCACACGGTCATCCAGTAGCATACCATAGTGAGACACTCTAAGATACCGTTCGGAAATACCCCACCTATGCCAAGGAAATGTATTTCATTGTGCAAGCCTTCCATCAATGGAAACATTACATTCTGGGAAAGGAGATAATCCTCCACACTGATCACAAGCCTCTGCAGTTCATACAGACACAAGGGGAGTTGCAGAATGAACGCCATCAAAAGCGGTCCACATACCTGTAGGAGCTCCATCTCAACATCAAGAATAAGAAAGGGAGCACAAATCATGGCATTGACTACCTTAGCCAACCTCCCATGGTTTCACTCACCACCGTGCTCCATTCCTATGGCATGAGGCATCTAAGTGGCCCCAACTTTATCAGTGAGATCCTGACTTCACCACCACCTATCAGCTCTTGGGTACATGCGCGAATGTCACCAATTTTCACATTCAAGATGGACTATTATGCCATCTGGGCCATCTATGTGTTCCTACAACTGAGTGGTAAAAGATCATTTAGGAGGCTCACTACAGTCAGATGGCAGGATATTTTGGCGTGGAGAAAATTGTGGTCATTCTACAAAAACATTTTTATTGGAGAAAAATTTGACAGGACGTCAGCAAGTATATCAGATATTGCACTGCTTGTGTCATTTCCAAGTCAACCATCAAGAAGAAAGGTTTATACACCTTCCTTCCTACTCTTGAGAGGCCTTGGGAATTCATATCGATGGATTACATGTCTCGTCTTCCATCCACCAAGCAAGGCAATGATTGTGTATTTGTGGTGATTGATCGGTTTTTTATGGTCATTCTCACAGCCTGTAAGAAGAGCATCATAGCGGCAAATACTGCGAAGCTCTTCTTCGAATGAGTGTGGGTTCATTTTGGGATACCATAGACCATCATCTTCAATCGAGATAGTAGGTTACTCAATACATTTTGGTCGAATCTCTGGCCATTGTTGGACACCAAGCTCACTAAATCCACTACCTTACACCCTCAAACCGATGGCCAAACAGAGGTCGTAAATCAAATGATTGTGCACATCCTGCACATGTATAACTCTAAGCATATGTGTACATAGGATGAGAGTCTTCCCTATGTTTAGCACAACTACAATAGGGCTCTCCATAGCTCCACAGGCCATAGCCCCTTTCAGGTGGGCCTGGGATTCCAACCCTTGGGTCCCATTGATGTTGCACTACCTCTTGCAACCACACAAATAGATTCTTCCCATGTTCAATCCAAGGCCAACAAAGCCACCAGATTCATTGAGTGGATTCAGCACATCTGCCAACCGGTCCATGAGATTTTGCAAAAAGCCAATGATAAGTACAAGCAGTGCCAAGATCAACATCAGGTACCACACAAGTTTTAGGTGGGAGACAAGGTTTGGTTACATTTGCAGAAAGAACACCTTATAGGGTCCCATCGGAAGCTCTGTCCACTTCGATATGGGCCTTACACTATCACCAAGGTTGTGGGTGACATTTCTTTTGACTCAATACTCCCCCCTTCCTTGGCTTGCACCCATTGTTCAATGTGGACCTCCTCCAGCCATATTTTCCACCATTATTGGACACCTTGGAGATCGCAGAATAGTTGACATGAACAAAGCTCAACCCTGACTCCATGGAACATGCATCCACTGATCAGATAGTGGACACACAGCTCAAGGGAACTCTCCAGTAGAGGATCCAACTTTATTGGGTTGTCAAGGCAAGGCAGCTCCTATACCAAGGAAAGTGGTTCACCTGGATCCAAATTCAGCAGAAATTCCCTCATCTGATGGGGGCACTCAATGCAATGGAGACCATTTCTTCCTAAGGGGGGGGGACTGATTCAGGTGGATACTGGTGGCCACCCACCTATTCCAACTGGCTCCTCTTAACAGTTTTTAGTTCAACATGTTCTTCTGTAATTCTTTGTAATTATGGTTTTTACACTTCTGGGGTTGTTTGAAGCCCTACACATCTTTCAGGTGGAGATTGGTGGCCTCCCACCTAATTCAACTGGCTTATTTTGGAATTTTTCATGTCAGTACATCTTTATGTACTTCCAGGGCCGTTTTGGGGCCCTAAACAGTGCTTTTCTGGCTTGCCACAGTCAATATGTAGATGGAGTCATAGTTTGATGGCATAATGTGTAGTTCCCTAAAAGAGCTTTCCAACGGGATATCACACGCCTAAAACGAAGGTTGTATGCAAAAGCTACGACCCCGGGAAGTTGAAGTACCAACTTACCCATCGGGGCCCACATAACTTTTGGTGTTTCATCTCCTAGAGTTAGGTTTTTGGATGTCTAGGTTTTTGGCATTCATGAGTAATGTTGAAAAGGCATATGGAGCCTCATTTTAATCATTATGCTCAGACGAATGCACGTAGCAGCCACATCTCTTCTCAGAGATAGCTACCACCATTTGTGCAAGTTGTTTTCAGTTCTGCAGTTTTACAGTTTCATCCTATTTTATTTATTCAATAGAAGTTATTGTTCACTAGATATATGTTGTTTTTCTCCATATCTTTGTGTTATTGTATTCAATCTGTTATTCATTTCATTCCGCTCATAAATTTGGATCAACTATTTTACTTGTCTGTCTTGCAGTTTGCGATGTATTTTATTATTTACAATGTTCGAAGTATTATATTTCCTAGGTACACCGACCTCTTTTATTTGTTCAAACATTCTGACCTTTCATCAAATAAACAAAATACATTGTTAATATGGAGACTCAAAACTGGGGTATTAGAATATCTACTTATACTTCTTCCTCAGATACCATGTTGCATAGCAAAGAAACTCCAATAACGATGTGTCCACATAAAAGAGGCACATCACAAATTATTCATTCATTCAAATATAGCCTCTCCAACACAACATTGATCTTGGGTTGTCATTTCTTCATTATTAGATCCCCCAGATCACTTGGTATTGTCTAGTTAATATATAATTATCACCATCTTTGTGTCTAGTGCAAGAGTTCTTCTAATATATTGATAATGCTATTGTAGGATCTTTGTAAAACCATCATAGTCAGAATCACATTCTTTTGTATGTTATGCATTTTACAGCTTCTCTTGCAAAATCACTAGCCAAGATTTTCATATGCTATGAATGTTGGCTTTTTGAAAACCAATATGTTGTAGCGAGGGTAGATAAAATGAGGGACACTAGACATATTTTACACATGAAAACTATTATCGTATTCTCTTAATTCAATGAAGCATTACACACATATAAATACATTAGCGATAGAATGACTATCTTAGCTATGCAATCCATTTGTTGAGAGAATCTCTCAACCACGCACCTAAATAGGATCTAAGATATATCCTAGATCTAACAAAACCCTAAATCACCCATGTAGAGATAATCTCTACATTACAATTAGCAAACCACCGTCTTAATAATTTGATGATGAATATATCATATTAAATACATAAGACAAGTAGAAGTTAATCACTCCAACACCCTCCCTTAACTAGTACTTTTCTTGATCTCTATCTGGTACGGTCTTAATCAACATCCCTTAAGTATTTTGAAATATTCGAGGCTACTGCCTCCATCAAACTACCTTTTAACCTTAGTAAGGGTATATCTCTTTATTTAGATTCTCGAGTTCCAGTCCCAAACTCACTAGTAGACCACTCTCATGTATCAACAATTAATGAGGCATCATTCCTTAGATCCACAACTCCTTCCTTCATAATGAAGCTTTTTTGCACTCAAGCGTTTCTTTCGTCTGCACCTTGAGGTCCTTGATGAGATCGTAGCTGAACATCGACAAGATTTCGATCACGGCTCTGTAGAGACCACGGTTTCCCTCGTCAATATTTTCTAACTTCAAACCCCAGGAAACCGTAGTATTCTGCATCCCACGGCTTCCATATTGTCCAACAGTGAGCACAGTTCGAGTCGCATTGTCGTCACGAACAGATTTACAACACAAAGCCATAAAATATCAACAAAATGAACAGTACCAAATATTCTCGTATTTTCTTAACTTCTTCTATTAAAATATCTTTAAACTTCTACTTAATTATGCTTCGAATATCAAATCATTCAATTGCTTCCAGCACAAAATTCCATGGCCTGCAAATTCATTCATTGACTTCACGACAATTTTAATCTAATCTAATGGATAATAAGATTGGGTGTTGTCTAATTGTTTTACAAAATGATTTTTTTAATCAAAATTTAGTGATATAAATTTGCATGAAATTACTGTTTTTTATTATTTAAAATATAAAAATAGATTCAATATACTAAAATAACCCTAGAAAATTCAAATTATACTCAAATTTGTATATGTAACAATTTCTCACCAAACTCACTAATCTCAAACAAATGTAACAAAAATATCAACCAAAAAAATTCAATTTTTAAGATTTAGTTATAATAATTAATAGGACTAAATACTAATATCCTAGAATAGCCAATCTCCATATGGGTAATAGACTCGCTCTTACCTTTTCCCACTCTAGTTCTGGTATATCAAAATCAAAGATGACTAAGTTTATGAAATAAGTTTTTAAAAAGATAAATAAATTAAAATAACATAAGTTTTTAAAAAGATAAATAAATTAAAATATTCGGATATATCAGATTTGATATGGGCTCTCTTTGACGTAGAGTTCAATCACAAGTTTTAAAAATAAATAATTATTTTAAGTTATGGTAGTGTTTATTGGTTTCAACCAAAACAGGTTTTATATCAAAGCAATCAACCCTTCAATTTTACATTGACATTGAACGTTGTATTATTTGAAAATTCACGAATGAAAGGAAATTGGTAGCTCTAGTGTTATCTCATGCAACTCCGCAAGTTGACCCGTCGCAAGTGCCATGCACGATTGACGAAAATCGGTGAGTCTAATATTGTGTCATGTAACTTAACATGTTGACCCGTTGCACATTGAAACAACACATTGTAGGTTTGCATAGTTCCATAATTCAACAAATTGGCTCACCAAATATCAATACTCATATTTATTTATTTATTTTAAATAAAAAAAATTGTATTATCTTACGTTATCAAAAAGCGATACATATCTAAGAGTACATCAAGACTTGTTACTTGTTACGTCGAAAGGCGTATACCTATTGACAATGGGCAGATTTAATAGGAGTTTAGTGCTTAATAAGTTTTCTATGGACAAGATTAAATATGACTGGAATATTCTTAGTAGTCACACAAAATAAATGGCTGTGATTTCAATCATTAACTTCCTAGCTATTATAAAGACATCCGTTTATGTGTTTACTTTTTTACATTTACCTAATCATATTTAAAAATCACTTTGATAGCTCACCGATTGCCACCTAAGAGATTAACAGAAATTAAAATATTAATACCAGATAAATGAAGCCCAACCGTTTATTTGTTAATCAATAATAAAATTTAATATATTCTTTTAAGGATTCTTTTCATCTTATCAACCTTTCGGCGTTGATCACCCACAAATATGTGGTTGTGCTAGTTCTACCACATGTATGGAAACCAGAATAGGTGGTTGGTTTTGTGCAAAGACTAGAAAGCGACACATGTCTGAAACCATAATATCTTGCAACCTATTCTGCCACATGCATGAAAACGAGAACATGTGGTCAGCATTGTTCAAGGACCAGTTAGTGAACCAGAATCTAATGGCAGCAAAAACCATTATAGCTAAGACCAGAAAATTAATAGTAAATAAGTTAGACATGAGGAAAACCTGAGCGTCCTTCTTGGCAAACTATGAAGGAATATGGTTGGCAGCAAGTCGGGCAGCGGCTCTTCACAAGCTCGCTTGACAAGGAGTCAAATAGAATATCCAAGTGCTTGTTGAGGATGCTTTGGTTATGTAGTTGCTCGGCCAAGTCTCTTCTCATCTTGAAAATGAGGGCCAAATGATCCTCTATGAGCCTGAATGATCTAGGTGGGTCGTGGTTGTCTAGAGCCGGTTGCATTGGCACTTTTGTTTGTACTTCCCTACTGGGTGGGTCATGGTTGTCCTCCTCATTCCATAATTCGCCCCATTTGATTCATGGGTCTTCAGCGTTGGGGTTGGTGGAATTCTTGCAGCAGTCCGACATCAAACAAGGAAATTTCTCTTCTACCAGACAACCTGTCATGACCAGCTCCAGGGAATTCAAGGGGATTTCGATGCCTATTTGTGTCATTTGCTCACCAGCGGTATCCTACAAGTTAGGAGGAATATCCTCCCAGTTAGGAGTAATCTCCTCCTCCACTATGCATCATCCATAGGTTGGCTCTGGGTTAGGCGAGTGAAGCTCTGCCTGGGCATCCATGCCCCAGTTTTGATCAGAGTGGGGAGAGCGGGCTGAGTTGCTTCCTGGAATGGGAGAGAGAGAGGTCGGTACAATGCGTCAGTGTCTACCTACTTGACTGTAGTAGGTCGGCTCACGCTTGGATTTTCCTCTCTCATGAGGCATGGCGAGGCTGAGTTCATGGGGGGAAGAATTCACAGTGGAGAGGCTAGAAATGATTGGGATGGACAGAAGGAAAATTATAGAGGCCTAGGGTATCCAAAGCTTAACAACCAGAGGAGAATGAGAAACTAAGGATGAAATATGGAGATAAGGGAAACAACAAGGAAATACATGCATAATGATGAGTGAGGTGATGGCTAAGGAAACCATGAATGCAGAGTGTTGCAGGCAGGATGCATCGTACCAGTACCAGAGGGCCAAACTTAAAGCACCATTAGAGTTGTTGAACTGTCCCGACGCACTAAGCTCTGGCCGGAGTAAATGCTAAGCATTTTGAGTGATATGAGGAGGATGTTGGTGGCTTAAATATCCCCGATCCTGATGATCAGGATATTTACTACAGATCTATTGTTCTGTCTCACAGATCTGATACACTGGGGGTTTCTGGATGCATTTTTATCTGGGGGTTTATGGATGCGTTTTAGTTATGTGTTTGAGATGTTTGTGGTTATTGCATGTGAATGTTGTATATTATGGTTTAAACAATATATAGAAGATGCATGCAGAAATAAGAACATCAACTGCCCAATAATATGTATTTATGAGGTTCAAGCATGGAAATACAATGACATACTGGAAATATAGAAGATATTCATCAGTTAGATCTCATGGATCATCGTTGGAATACAAACAAATAACATAAAATACCTATGATCAGAATATGAAGGCATATCTGATGCATGCACGAATAGATCGT
>ML815737.1:24041-35217 GCA_009831015.1 Picea engelmannii
TCAGGGTCATCAATTCCTTGAAGGTGGTACCTTAGATCAGGAGAGATGGACATTCCAATTAGTCCATGTGCTTCGTCATTCCTATTATCCCATTTGGCTTTCTTATCATCATCAGTGGGGGTTGTTTCCTTTCCCATGGTAATTCGATACAGGCCTTTACTTCTTAATAAATCTTCCATATGGGATCTTCATTGGAAGTAGTTGTTGCTAGTAAGCATGACAGTACTTGTAGAAGCCATATTAAATATGTAGATAATGCAGATTTAAAAACTGAAACTAATGATCTGGATGGAAAGATCTCGAAAAGTAATCCGGTTTTAAAAAAAACAACACTGAAAATGGACTTCCGATGTGAGAGTTATGCCCCTTTTAAACAGGCATAAACGGTAACCAAATAACCACGTGATAATGTAAGCTACTTTATGAAGTGACCCACTTTTATAAAGAGAAGTGGGGATCACTTTTACAATGAGGTTACCTTATAACAGAAAATTTGCATGCAAAATAACTCTAAAATAAAATATAAAGCTAATTATAGTGATTCACTTTTATACTTGAAGTGAAATGCACTTTACAATTTTTAGCATGAACTTTTTAAAAAAAGGTAACAAAAGAGAGACTTGAACTCAAGACCTCTTACTTAATAAGGCAAGTTTTAACCAAATGGTCTAGCAAAACATATTGTAATGTTCAGAAGGAGGATTGGGGATGTTGGTGTTGTTGTTGTTGTTGTTGTTGACGGCCTTGGAGAGCATGCTCCAAAAAAAACTCTTTTCACACAAGAAAAAAAATTCGCTTCTCGATGACAACAAGGGTTAGATCTCAGTTAGCTTACCTGGAAGATGCACCTTTTCCTATCTGTTTCTGATTTGCCAAGATTGCACAAGGTGCGAGGCAAAGAGCATACACAGATCTAAAAGAGTAGCAACCCAGAAATAAAAAATACAAACCGAAATAAAATCAAAACTTTGCAAAAATTTAAAAAAAATGCGTATTCAGACTTTATACCTCCAGATCTGACTGTAATGGTCGTATCTTGGTCAAATAGAAACCTTTTCGAGTGAAATGAAAAGTGTTCCTGAATGAAACGAGTGCTTCGGACGCAATGGAACAGTCCTCTCAACCCAGAAATGTACGAAAATGCCAGAAAATGGAGATGAGACAACTCGGCTTCACGATCTCGATCTACAACAGGAGCGCGTCTTCAAACAGGCTCTGATACCATGTTCGAAAACACAGGTATTCCAACAGAGGATGAACACCTTCAGTAACCACTCATATAACCAGATCAAAGATCAACACACCAATGTTTTCACGTGGTAAAACCCCTACGGGGAAACATCCACGACCCCAGCCAACGCGGCCACTTGGAGCAGTTTATTAATGCAAAGAAAAAGATTACAGAGAGATTTTACAAGAGAGTTTCTCACAATCGATCATCGTCAAATGACCCTCCATGCTCTTTAAATAGAGATCATGGACCTCAATGGCCGTTAAGATTGAGGAGAGTATGAACCGTCAGATCACTCTATGTCGGGAACATGTCGTGACCGTCGGATTTCCTAACTACAAATTCATACTAATGCATACTAAAGAAACACACTTTTACCTAACGACATATTAGACCAAGTAGATCTTAACTAACTCCTAAGTGTGTAAATAACCTAACAATGTTGTCTTCTCAATGTCCTGTTCCTTGATGTTGATCTAATGGTATCTTGACCATAGATCAATCTTAGTGAAGACGACTGCCCCATGTAACCCATCCATCATCTCATCTATGCGTGGAATGGGGTTACGATTCTTGATCGTTTTCTTGTTGAGCGCTCTGTAATCGATGCACATCCATAATGTGCCATCCTTCTTCAGTACCAGAATGACTGAAGATGCAAAAGGACTCATGTTGGACCTAATGTGCCCCATATCAAGAAATTCTTTGATCGCTTTCGCAATCTCGTCCTTGAATTTCTTGGGGTTCCTATAGGGCGTTGTAATCACTGGCATAGCCCCTACCTCTAAATCAATCATGTGTTCAAAACCCCTGTCGGGCAGTCTCCTTGGTGGTATCGCCCCAAATACTGGCGCATAATGACTCAGAATCTCTCTGATCTGTGGATGGTAATGCTCCCTACCCTTTGAATCCTTTCTCATGATGATCAAACACTCAGCTGCATAGGCCACATCACCATGACGAAAGATCCACTCCATCCTCTTTGTCTATACTTCTCGAGGTTCTCCCGTAGACATGCCTCTCAGTGCAACTCTCAATCCACTGGCATCTCTGAAGCTCATGGTCAACGTCTGATAGTTGAACCCAATCTCCCCCAATGAATATAACCATTGTACCCCCAACACGACATCAGTATCTGATAGTTCAACTACATAGAAGGTGTATGTCAAGGTTTAGTTTACTAGTTTGACCTCTAGGTTGGGGATCATGTCCAAATATGTCATTGTGTATCCATCTACCACTGCTACATGGAATCTCTCAAACTCCTCAGTGTGTAACCCCCTCCTGGCTACTAAGGATGCATCTATAAAGTTGTGGGTGGCCCCACCATCAACTAAAGTTTTCATGTGTTGCCCCTGTACAAGGCCCTTGAGCCTGAGAGTGTTGTACTTGGGTACTCCTGAAAGGGTGGCTATGGTTCCCCCTTTCACCTCTCTACGAGGTTTTGTCTCCTCCTTGGGATGTGCCCCTGCCGATATCTGAGGTTTCTTCGGTTATTTCTCTGTCTCATGAGTGGTCTCATCCTCTGACTCTCTATCTATCGGTGCCTCGATATCCTCATCCTCCTCATCACTGCTAGATTCCACTTCAATGTAGTGGAGTTGTCCCTTCCCCCTGCATCTATGCACTATGACCCAAGGGTCTCTGCAAGAGAAGCAAAGCTTCTTCCTCATCAACTCACATCTTGTATCATCATCCAACTTGGGCTTATCCTTCCATTTCCTTTGAGGATTCTTTTGATCCTTGTCTTTCTATGGTACAAAGGGTTTGGTAAAGGGTTTAGTTTTTGGCACGGATTCCACCAAATCTCTAGTGCGTCGGATGGCATCCTGCAAGGTGTGAGGTCGGTATGCCTTCACCCATCTCCTCAAGGGTTCTGTGAGCCCTTATGTGAATAACATGACCAACTGGGGCTCAAATATATCTATCACTGCCACTGCTACCCTCTTAAACTATGAGATGAATGCCTATGTTGTACCAGTTTGTCTCAACTGGGATAGATCTCTGAAATGGATCTTTGGATCCCTCCTATCAAATCAATCCATGAGTCTCTCTGTGAACTCTCTATATGAGGTGATGCGATTGTGGCCCAATGTCACCAATCCATGATACCACCACTCGTGTGCCTCACCCTCCAAGTGTAAGTTCGCGAAATTGATGGCTTCAGACTCGGTCATATGGTTGAGCTTGTAGTAGGTGTCTAGCTTCTGTACCCAAGCTCTAGCGGTGCATTTGGACGATCCATCGAAAGAAGGTATGGTGAGTTTACAAACTTTTAGGATGAAATCAATGTTATCCCCCTGTTGTTGTTGCGGCCCTCCTCTCTATGGCTCTCTAGGGCGGTTCCTGAGTCTGAGTCCACAATACTTGACTAAGGTCATATCCTGATGGAAGTCACGGCCCAACGCTGAATACTCCCTCTGATACTTTGTAATTTCCTATGTGTGAGTTGTCGATCATTGTGCTATCGGCATCTGTGTTGTTACTGGGGGTTCCCTCTGAAAACTGGGAAACAAAGGTCGTGGAATCCTACTCACATATGTGTATGTGCGAGCGAGTGACTGGGGTCTACTGCCTACCCCTGAGTTCCCCTGTACTGCATGTGGGGCTTGGGTGCTCGAAATATCCACCATATCCAATCTATCAACCACCTGAGCCAAGGACTGCGACATGGTTCGCTGACTAGCTAACATATTACTGATAACCTGCATGAAGGTTGCCTCTGGTTCCATGGGGGCCTTACCACTTCCCTCTGGTCGCTCATATTTGTCTCCTAGCATTCTCTCTACCTCACGTGTTACACATTATTTTCGTCATCCCTATGACCGTTAATGATGTAAACCTATCTGTTTCCTTTAGAGGGGTCAGTGGCCTGAGTTCCTGAAGAGAGAAGGGAGAAGAACTTTTCCTGAGAAAAGAAGTTGCATTTTCCCTTGTAAAAACCCTGTAAAAAGGAAGTTCGCAGGTTGCTATATAGGCAGGGTGCGAGAATGACCCATTCTCGCAGGTTGCACCATAGCTAGGGTGCGATATGTTCGCAGGTTGCTCTATATCTAGGGTGTGAGAATGCCTACATGTGGGAAAAATGAGTGCTTTCTCGAATCTTCTAGAAGGAGAAACTTCTATGGTGAGGTGGCATCCGAATGGTTTGGATCTTACTCACTTTCATGATTTAGTGGGATCATCCTAACCTCCTCACCTTATCCTCTTCAACTTATAAAAGAAGAGGAGCTCTCATGGAGAAGGGGTTCTGGTTCTTGAGCTTGTTAGCTGTGGTTGGCTTGGAATTATTAGCTTGGTTGGAGTGGATTTAAGATTTGCTTTGTCAAGATAGATTGTGAATATCATCAGATCTATGCTCTCAAAATTCTTGGAGTGAAAGTGTGTGGGGAACGAAGGACATTTGGAAGGGACCTTACGAAATCAAGGCCATGGTTGTAATCTCTCTTTCACATTTAATATGATACAGTAATATGATTGTTTCCTATAAAGCTTGTTGTGTTTTATTGTATGATTCCTTAATCACATACATAGGTTTATATTGAGTTTATGCTATTACTATCACTTTGATTGGTTGCGTTCTTTTGCAGGATCATCATTGTATGAGCATTGGAACGGAGCTAGGACGGCGATGGTGAGAGGAAGTGACATTTAAATGGTATGTCACTCATCCCTCTTTAGTTAGTAAATTCAATATCTAAAACTTAAGGAAAGAGTCATGTTTTGTCCTGTTTTGTTCTAGATCCAGGTGGATCTAGGGAGATCGGTTAGTGTTCGCACCTACGGATTTATCCAATAACAAAATTGGCGACTCCACTGGGGAACAGATTGTTTCCTAGTTATTATAGTTTCCCTTGCTTTGATTTCTTGTTTTCTGGTATCTAAGTCTGTGGGAGATCCATCCAGGCTCTCTGGATCTAAAAGTTCACTCAAATTTATCCCTTTTTCAAATTTTGCTTGTTTACAGGCATTCTCGCACTGTACCCTTTAGTGGCCTGCGAGAATCATTGATGTTCACACCCTACTGTTCAGTTAGGTGCGAACTTCTCGCACCCTACCAATGTCTATCCTGCGAGAATACCTAATTCTCGCACTGCACTCTATTACTAGGCTGCGAACTTGTTTGTGAACATTTTTGGATTGGGTCTGGTCATCTTTTGATGACCCAGTTTTGCTATGATCAACTGGATTGAGATTTTGGAGCCTATATTGATCTACTTACAGTCTGCTTGACATCCTTTGAGTTTCTTTTAGCCACTTTTGCTTTGTTTGGTTTTGAAGGATTAGTCTCTTACTTTGAGTGTCTTTCAATTACAAAGAATGAGTTTTCTTTAGAATTGGTTAGGGAAAGATCAGATTTCTTCTGAATAGTTCGCTTTAAAAGAGAACTTTTTATTTTGGTTTTCTTTGTTTTAAGAAAGTTCATTATTGCTTTTAATGAAATTTTTGAAACAAAAATATTTAATTTCTTGCTTTATATTAGATTGGGGGCATCCTTGCATTTGAAGTAGCGAAATTGCATGATTCTTGGCATTTTTTGATCTTAAATTATGAAAACTTTTCCCCCTCGTGGCCGGAGGGGGCCATGAATCGTGCATTGGTGTTTAGTACCTTTTTCTCTTTTCTTGAGAATCTTGATATTGATGAACTTTAATATATTTTGGGACATCGTGCATATGGGAATGATAAATGTTTTCTCCTTCTCATAGCATAGCTTTCATTGAAATGAAAAAATTGCATCTTCATATCTTTGCATAATTTTCGAGTCGGTCAAAACACCATATTGTCCACGCCATTTTCCTTTTGAGTAACAACAGCCATAAAATAAAGCGCTTATAAAAATTGATTAGACATTTTTATATTTTCTAGTAGCAAACCTACATTAGATTAGTGGTAGGGCTTTGGAATAGTTGTGAAAGATAACTTTCCGAAGTTGCAAACAAATATAGAATCTTGAGTTAGGGAGCGGTTAAATCCACTTATTACATTTTGTCCTGGGAAGCCCTTCTAACACAAGGGTCAATCACGAGGTCGCATTGAGACTATCAGAGTTACTCACCCTGCTTTGTTGGTCTTGGTGTAGAGATTGCACGTATTACAGGGGTCACTTGAAGGTATACCCACAATGTTGAGTGGAAGCCTCTCAAGTTGATTTCGGGCTAGAGACCCTACCCTTGCATATGGATCGGACTATCGACTTTCCCCCTAGGAATCACTGTAGTGATTGGTAACCTTAGTGGCCTATCTCTCTAGTTTCTTTACACGAGGTGACTGTGGAGGGGCAAGTCTTCACGGTACCTGGAATCGACATTGGCCAAACTCACTCGGGCTCCTTGGAGGGTATATCCACGATTATGTGTGGGAGCTTGCACCAGGGTGTAAGTCCGTTAATCAGGTCGTCAATGTAACTTTTCCACCCGCTCTATCTCAGCCCTTTCTTACTTTGTTCCCATGACGTTGGATTTCATCACCAACTAGTGTGCTCATTGTAAGAAGGTTTTGTTTGTTTGCTTGCTTCCTAGATTTTTAGCATGTGTTGTTTGTTTTCCCTAGCAGACTCTAGGTTGGATTTATTTAATGGCGTCAGTTCCTGAAATGACCAATGAAGGAACCTCTACTCTAGGGGAACCTTTTGTTTTTCCTTCTTATGGAAACATTGGTCCTCCTCACATCGCTACTTTGAGCCTTCCAGGTCTCACTATTGGGTTACTAGTATGGTTGTTTTCCACTCAAGTAATCCTGAATGCAGTTAGTGCTTCAGTCACAAGCACTTCCCCCCAAGAACATCAACCTCATGTTGATCCTTCACCTTCTTCACCAGTAAGGTCTTCTCCGCCTTCTTCGCTTGCAATGTCGTCTTCCGTTTCATCTTCTTCGTTGGGTGAAAGTTCTGAAGCTAGTAACCCAGTGAATAAGAAGAAGAAAAAAAGAAGGATTAAGAAGAAGAAAGATAAGCGAGGGTCAAAACTTCCAACCACTGTCAAACATGTTGGAAAACAACTAGTTACTGTTAATCGTGTTGGAAGTGTTGATGATGTCAAGATCACCCAAACAACCTGTAAGCCTAAGTACCCTTGCAGGCTTTGTAAGGGTAGCCATCTTCTTAAGGAATGCCCTGGTCTATCCAAGGTTATAGAAGTATGGTCTACACATCCTCACCAACCCATGTCATCAGCCTCTGAACAACATGCTGATGAATTCCCGTCGACTAGTCATGATACAGTTGGGAAGAAGAAAAGTAGGGTCAAGTTCCCATGTATGTTATGCAAAGGGAGTCATCTCACTCACCTTTGTCCTCATATGGACAAAGCCTCAAAATTACTGGAAGACATGACTGTTTCACAGCCTCAACTTCCAGCTGCTTATCACAAGATTTCTCTCAACCCACCTATAGTTGATGGAATGATCAATCCGGTTCCCCTGTCAGTCAATCTGGTTGGTTAGGTGGTCAATCTAGTCATGTATTTGGATGAACCAGTAGACCAAGTAGTTGATCCGGTCCCATCCTCGGTCAACCCCACTCTCCCGTTAGAGAGTGAACCCCAAGCGGTTGATCCGTTTCCACCTGTCGACCCCATTCTCCCCTTGGAGAATGAAGCCCAAGTGGTCGATCTGATCTCTCCATCGGTCGATCCTACTCTCTCGCTAGAGAGTAAACCCGATACTGCCCATGTTTTTCTCATTGATACAGAATCTCTCGTGTCAAGGGGTATTCCTCCTTCTTTCATAGGACCCCCTCCAAGTAATGAGGCCATCCGTTTTGATTGGGGTGCGCTAACTGGACCTCGTATTCCCTCTCACTTTCCTTTCTAGATTACAGTGCAGGTTTGTGGTTGGGACATTCCTCAAACACTGATAGATGAAGGTGCATCATTTAGTATTTTGTCCTCTTTTGCTTGGCAAGCTTTGGGTTGTCCTCCACTTGTGTTGGTTACGCAGAATCTGTTGGATTTTAACAGAAGAACCAATCAACCTTTAGGGACCCTTCCTCAGTTTCTTGTAACTTTGGGAGGGAAAACTGTCTTTATTGACGTCATGGTAGTCCAAGACCCCTTGGATTTTTCTTTACTCCTTGGGCGAGATTATGTCTATGCCATGAAAGCTATTGTGTCTACTCTTTTTCGTGTGATATCTTTCCCTCACGATGGAAGAATTGTGACTATTAATCAACTTTCATTTATTGACCCCGACTGGATTGCCTCCCTAAATGGTTCTTATATGCAGACGGTGTCGCCCCCACCACAAGTCAATTATGTGGTGTTGTCGCCCATGGTTTCAAATTCTGATGATTTAGATCCAGTAGTTGACATGGTGATCTCTTCGATAGGGTTGTTAGAGCCTGATCTCTTTACTCCTGTCTCAACCCTCGACATGGTGTCCTTCCAGAGTGTGTTTCTTCCATCAAGTGAAGACCTCTTGGAAGCCATGATTGAGTTTTGTCCTTTGACATGGTGTCATTCCAGAGCATTGTCCTCTTGGAATCCATGATCAAGAAGAGACTTCGAGGATAGTTTTTGTGTCTCTGAGGCAACCTCGTTAAAAAATGAAACAAAGGTCCTTGAGCATGATTTTCTGATTTCAAGCTCGTTAAAAAATGAAACAGAGGCCTTTGAGCATAGTTTTCTAATTTCAAGCTCATTAAAAAATGAGCCCAACTTTGAGGATAGTTTTTGCGTCTCTGTAGCAACCTCATTAAAAAATGAAACAGAGGTTACGAGAATAGTTCTTGTTTCTGTGTCAAGCTTGTTAAAAAATGAAATAGTTTTCCCCCTCTCTGTTTGAGTCAAGTCCTTCGTCTAGTATTTGAAGCTTCATTTCATTCTCCTTTGCAGTTGGATGAAATGAAGCTTGGGGGGCATTTTCCTTAGCCTCTAGACTTCATGCTGAAGATAAGCCGCTAGTTTCTTAAGCTGGGGGCTAAGTACCAACTATGCGTTGGGAAGTTCAAGCATAGTTTTCTATGATTCAAGCTTGTGTAAAAATGAAACCACTTACCTCAAGCATAATTTCCTCTGATTCAAGCTTGTGTAAAAATGAAACTAGGTCCAAGCATAGTTTTGTTTAACTTTTAAGCTTGTGTAAAAATTAAAATCTATCCCAAGCATAGTTTTGTTTTGTTTTAAAGCTTGTGTAAAAATGAAAACAATCCCGAGCTTAGTCTTTATTCTTTCTCATGCTCGTAAATACATGAGAATAAGTTATCGAGCTTAGTCTTTGTTCTTTCTCGTGCTCGTAAATCAATGAGAATGTAACCGAGTATACTTTTATCACTTTTTCGGACTCGTAAAGGTTATACGAAAAAGGAACCCCCTGGAGTTCCCTTTAAGCTCTTTTCAGACTCTCTAAACATGAAAATATTGCCGAGCAATCTTGTTATTTTCACGCTCGTTAAAGTATTTGAAGAAAATGTCTGTTGAGCGATAGTTTATCTCTTTTTTGGTCTCATTAGACTACTTTACGAAAAAGGAACTGGGAGAGTTCTCTTTAAGTGTTTTTCAGACTCTCTAAACATGAAAAACCCCCGAGTTTTCTTTCTTTGGACTCGTTAAACAAACATCGAAAGGCCCATATGGGACCGAACCACTCCTTCCTAGGGTTCGTTAAACATACTCCAAGGGACTCGTCCGAAGGATGAGATTACATTGCAAGCATATGTTATCCTCCTCAAGCTTGTGTAAAAATAAAGAGGTACTCGCCAGAAATGGTGGGGGAAAATTTTGGAAAGAATTGTGTCTAAACCTGTATTCTATGGAAGAGTCACTTTTGAACATGACACCCTTTCACTCGCCTTGTGTCTAGGTTGGAAAATCCACTTGTCTCCTGATCATACTCCTATAAGATTACCAATTGGTCTGTGATCCTTGTTGTTGAGTCAGTATTTCCAAGACAGTTGTCGTGTCGTCAATATGTTCAAAAAGATGTCCAACCCAAAAATCCTTTTATTGTGTCGGCCATTTCTGCAGTCCTTAAGCCTTCTATTACGTCGGCCATCCCTGAGTCAGTCTTGAATCACTTATTACTCTGATCTACATCAAATCTTGTTACTTTTTTTGTGTCATTGATGTGGGATACATTAAGGCCCTCCTGTGACGATTATTTTCCTGTCGACTTCAACTCATTATCCAGGAATTAGAATTAGAAACCAATTGGTACATTGGAACTTGCATGCCTCAATGGAAAGTTTCCTCACTTTTGACAGTGGGTTTTCATTATTGACCCCTGATCGGGAGATTCCGTCGAGTGTTCGACTTTAGCTCATTTATTCACATTCGTTGGATTGTACCAAAGTACCTTGGGAGTCATTGACATTAATGGTGATTTCCCTCGCACTTGTTAACGGTATACACTAATGACCGGTAATCAAGTGGTTTCTACCATGTTCGACTTCAACACATGTATTCACATGGTTAGATTTGTACTATAGAGTGGCGGAGATGAAGACCCTGGATATTTTCTGATAGATTCAGGTTGCGTTGGAGTATATTCAGTGTACTGTTGCATAGATCCACATTGTATGTCTGGTGGCTATGTTCAAATTTGAGTCATATTGGCATGGATCCACAGTGTATGTTTGGTGGCCATGACCTGTCTTACTTGGCATGGATCTTTGCATGTCGGAATTTATGCTTTTAGTCATTTGTATTCTGAGTATGGGAATGCCTACCTCAGTGATGATATATTATTGTACTGTATTTCCTTGTTTGTTGGTAGGTTTCCGACCGACTGTTCCTTGTTCCCTACACACACTCGACAAAGTATTTCAGCTATTACTCTGTTCTAACTTCATACTTTGGGGGGCTCTTTGTTACACATTATTTTCGTCATCCCTATGACTGTTAATGATGTAAACCTATATGTTGCCTTCAGAGGGGTCAGTGGCCTGAGTTCCTGAAGAGAGAAGGGAGAAGAACTTTTCCTGAGAAAAGAAGTTGCATTTTCCCTTGT
>ML815737.1:60215-76864 GCA_009831015.1 Picea engelmannii
ATAAAGAGTTAGAGGAAAAAAGAAAATTAAGGTATTATAAGGATGTAATCAACCCTAATCTAGAAGATCAAAATTATCTATCTGTTTTGCCAAGTGTAAAGAAAAAAATAAGCATTGCTAAGATAAGAACAAATTTTCACGAGCTCCATAGTGAAATTGGGCGTTGGTCAATTCCCAAAATACCATGGGATGAAAGAGTGTGTCACCTTTATGACAATAAGAAGGTTGAAAATGAAAAACACTTTCTCTTAGATTGTCCAACCTATACCCATATTAGATCTCATTTTCAAAATATTTGTCACACTACCAACCTTCCTAACCTCTTAACTCAACAAAAGTATGGTGATCTTGGAAAAAATCTCTTAATGCTTTTCGAGCACAAAAACAAAATTCTAAAGAATCACAAGTAATCACTTACCCTCTTAAGGTATGATAGACCAATTGGGTCTTAGTGAACATCATCATCATCATCATCATCATCATCATCATCATCATCATCATCATCATCATCATCATCATCATCATCATCATCATCATCATCATCATCATCATCATCATCATCATCATCATCATCATCAAAACAATTAAAATATATGAAATAAGACCACTTGAAATTCCATTCTTTCTAATAATTTATGTGATTTAGTTTTATGATATTATTTAAAAAAATAAATATTTATGAATGAAAATTATTTAGTTTATATCAAATTTATTTTTATTATATTCTTACTTTTGTATAATATAATATATTAATTTTATATTATATTTATTTTACATCAATTTTATAAATTAATATTACTAATTATCAAATACAAACATAATTTGTTTCATATAATTATAAATGCATAAATTTAAATTATTTTATGTGTTTTTAAAAAATTCAAAAATAATATTAAATAACTTAAGTAATAGTTTTATTAAAACAAATTCTGACCATTCCTAGACCATATTCCAAAGCCTTTGAAGACTTATGTTGGAGTGAGTTTTTACTATACAAACCATTTTGTAACTTCGCAACTGACATAGGCCTCTCAAGAGATACAATCATACAAAATTTGGAGAACATAAAAGTAATCTACCATGCATGGCATGTACACCATTCCCCTTGTAAATGTTGAAGAAACAACACTAGATTAAGTTGAAGACAATGGTACACGGATGCATCCTAACATGGAGATAAATGAATGGGAATTATTATCAAGATTGATCCCCACTACCAATATAGACTTCAATGGGATTGACATCCTTGGAATTCATGACTTTGACACCAATTATTGTTGGAACAACCCAAAAAATCCAAAACCAATTCTTACTTCAGCACCACAGTTCATCGAAACCAACCGGCCTTGTATGGATGTGCTACAAAGGAACCATCATGTCAGTCCACAGACTAATACATTGTCACACAAGCAATGTGATCCGGATTTTATGAGCATAACAAAATGAATACAGATTATTAAAAGATTCTTAACACAGAATAACAGAGATATAGTAAAACTGGTTTTCTATTCAATAAGGAAATAAGTTGAAACTGTAAAATGCAGCGGAAAACAATCTTGTTGGAATGGTGGTGGCTTATCTCTGAGAAGATATGTGACGGTTTCTCTCATTCACAATAAGATGATTACAATGAGGCTCTAAAGTCCTTTTTACAATAAACAGGAATGTCAAAAACCTTATACATCCAAAATCCTAACCCTAGGAGATGAAGCACCAAAAGTCATGTGGGCCCCGTTTGGGTAAGTTAGTCGGTCAACTTCTCGGGGTCGTAACTTTTGCATACGATCTTCGTTTTAGGCGCATGATAGCTTGTTGGAAAGGTCTATATGAGGACTACATATTTTGGTCTAATCTAGTAAAGTGCATTTTCGACTGTGGTGATCTCTAAAAGCGTTGTTTAGGGCCTCAAAATGGCCCCACAAGTCAGGGACCTGAAAACTAGGAAAAAAACTGCCAAACTGGAAAACTGCCAAAATGAACCAGTTGGAATAGGTGGGAGGCCACCGAAATCCATATGGATCAATCCTCCCCCCTTAGGAAGCAATGGTCTCCATTGCGTTGAGTTCCCCCATCAGATGAGGAAATTTCTACTGAATTTGGCCCTGGGTGAGTCACTTGCCTTGGTGCAAGAGCTGCCCTGCTTTGACAACTCGATAAAGCTGGATCTTTTGTTGTCGGGTGCCCTTGATCTATGTGTCCACAATCTGATCACTGGATGCTTGTTGCATGCAGTCAAGGTTGAGTTCTGTTGGTGTCAACTGCTCTGCTATCTCTGAGGTGTCTAATAATGGTGGGAAATATGGTCGAAGGAGAGCCACGTTGAAGACTGGGTGCAGGCCAAGGAAAGGGGGAATGTTAAGCGCAAAATCATTGTAACCCACAACCTTGGTGATGGTATATGGCCCATACCAGAGTGGGTGAAGCTTCCGATGGGGCCCTGTAAGGTGTTCTTTCTGCAACTGCAACCAAACTTTGTCGCCCACCTGAAACTTATGTGGCACCCGATGTTGATCATGGCGTTGCTTGTACTTGGCATTGGATTTCTGTAAAATATCCTAAACCTATTGGCAGATGTGATGGATCCTCTCAATGAACTGGGTGGCTTTGTCAGCTTCCTATGGAGCAGGAGACGAGTCAACTGAGGTGTTCGCCAGGGGTAGTGCAACATCCATGGGGCCCAATGGTTGGAATCCCAACCCCACCTGAAAGGGGATGTGGCCAGTTGAGATATGCAAGGCTCGGTTGTAGCTATGATGGACATAGGGAAGAATCTCATCCCATGTGCGAGGGTTCTTGGAATAGTACATGCGCAGGATATGTACGATCATCCGATTGATGACCTTAGTTTGGCCATCTGTCTAGGGGTGGAAGGCAGTGGATTTGGTGAGCTTGGTATCCAGCAGTGACCATAGGCTCGACCAGAATGTACTGAGGAATTGACTATCCCGATATGAGACAATGGTTTTTGGGATCCCAAAGTGTACCTAGACGTGTTCAAAGAAGATCTTGGCAGTGGCCTCTGCAATGATGTTCTTCTTGTAGGCGACCAGAATCATCATCTTGGAAAAGCGATCAACAACCACAAAAACACAGTCATTGCCCCTCTTGGTGGATGGGAGTTCTGACATGTAATCCATGGAGATGGATTCCCACGGCTTTTCAAGAGTAGGAAGAGGGGTGTACAGGCCATGTTTCTTAGTGATCAGTTTGGCAATAGCGTAGGCGGTGCAAGACCTCATATACTTGCCGGCATCCTGTTGAAGTTTCGGATAGTAGAAATGTTTTGTAGCACTGCCACTATCTTTTCGACGCCAAAGTGTCTTGCCAGCCGACTGTAGTGAGCTTCCCAGATCAACTTCGCGTGCTCGCTTGATGGAACGCAAATATGGCCCATACAGCACAACAGCCCATCCTGAAGATGGAAATCAGTGACCATTGAGTTTTCTCCCAACATTTGGTAGGTGGTGGAGAAGTCAGGGTCTATCTCATAGAGGTGGGGCCATCCAGAGGTCTCATGGCCACAAGAGTCTAGTACCATGGTGAGTGTCGCGACTGGAGGTCAGCTGAGGCAATTGGAAACTCGGTTGGTACTTCCTGTTTTATACTTGATGTTGAGGTGGAACTGTTGTAATTATGTGGACCACTTTTAATGGCGGTCATTCTGCAATTTTCCTTGGGCCTGCATGAACTGTAGTGGCTTGTGATCAATGTGGATGACTGTCTCCACTGGCGGCAGGCTTGCACAATGGAGTACATTTATTTGTCGTAAGTAGGGTACTTACGGACAACATCTGATAGTGTCTCACTATGATATGCCACGGGGTGGCCATGTTGAGTGAGAACGACACCCACATCATAGTCTGAAGCATCTATCTCGATCTCAAAGGGATGTTGCAGGTTTGGTAATGAAAGTATCGGGGATGAGCACAAGTGTTGCTTCAATTCATCAAAGGCTTGTTGTTGGGACAAGCCCCACACAAATTTTTCCTTACTGCCACCCCTGGTTACTTGGCTAAGGGCCCATGCGATATGAGAGAATCCCAACATGAACCTGTGATAGAAATTGGTGAGGCCCAAGAAGCTTCGAAGCTCAAAGAGTGTGGTTGGGGCTGGCCAGTTACGGATGACCTAGATCTTGGCTGGATCCACATGCACACCATGCTGATCAACGAAGTAGCCTAAGTAGTGGACCCTGTCCATGTCGAAGGAGCATTTTTCCAAGTTTGCATATAGTTTGTGTTGTCGCAGGGTGTGCAAAACCTATTGAATATGCTGCAAGTGTTCCACCCAAGTCTTGTTGTAGATGAGGATTTCATCCAGATACACCACTACAAAAGCACTAGTGAAAGGTCACAGGATATCGTCCATCATCCTCATAAAAGTTGTTGGAGCATTTGTCAAACCAAAGGGCATGACCAACCATTCAAAAAGACCTTCTTTTGACTTGAAGGCGGTCTTCCATACATTTGTTTGTTCTAATGGGACTTGGTGGTAGCCAAACTACAGATCAATCTTACTGAAGTATTTGGCCCTCGTGAGTTGATCAAGGAGGTCGTCGATTCGGGGAATCGGGTACCGATTCCAGACTATGATTTTATTCAGGGCCCAATAATCAATGCAGAGTCGCTAGGTCTCGTCTTTCTTCTACACCAGTAAAATTGGGCTCCCATAAGGCGATGAGCTGGGATGGATGTGCCCCTTGTGGATAATTTCTTAGATATGCCTCTTGATCTCCTCATTTTCTAACAGAGAGTGGCGGTAGACCGGCCTATTGGGTAGTGGTGTGCCTGGGGTCAGATCGATGTGATGCTTGACCTGGCAGTGTAGAGGTACCCCGGTAGGAGAGGAGAAGACATCTGAGTATTCTTCCATGACATTATCCACTTGCTTATGTTGTGTGGAGAGATCGACCGTGGAGGCCCTGGATGTGGCTGCGATCTTTCTCTTACTCTAAGAGCGAATCACGAAGAAGACAAATTTCCCGGTCTGAGAGATGACCTTCCTGCATTTCTTAGCAAAGATCAAGGAAATAACACTAGGAGGGACTGCCTCGGGTATCCTATACAATTTCTTGTTCAAAGTAATAATAACACTACGAGGCCTAGACTCATATATAGCATGATGTTTCCATAAATAAGGTTGGCCCAAAAGAACATTACAAACTTCGAGAGGAGCAACATCACACAATACTTCGTCTTTGAAGGGCTTGATGTCGTACGATAGTCGACACTGTTGGTTGACGCAGAGATCGCTTCCTTGGCGGAGCCATCCAATGGTGTAGGGTTGCGGGTGCGGTGTTGTCGGCAGGTCCAGCCACTTGACGACCTCTGCTGAGATGAGGTTCTTTTGGCTACCGCTATCAACGATGAAGTGCAGCGGGGTGCCTTTTACCCACATCTGCAAATGGAAAAGGCGCTCGCCTTCTTCTGGCTCGTCTGGTTCATTAGGCTGGAGCTTCGTGGTAGCAACGGTGGCACTGGGCTCTGCATCAATGATCCATATTCCCCTTTCTGGTTCCGACTCAGAGTCAAAACCCACATCTGATTTAGAGGCTTTCACTTCGACCACTAGCGACTGCTTTGAGCGACAATCGGCAGTGTTATGCCAAGGGCTCTTATGGAAGTCTTACCACTTCCCGGTATCCTTATTTGTCTTTCCAGTGTCCTTCTTTGCTTGCGGCTTGGACTAGTTGTCCTAATACTATCCATCTTTGCTCTGTCCTTTGTTCTGTAGGTTGGGGTCACCCTTTCTTGGTTTTTGCTGCGAGGGGTTCCCAGGCCCAAATTGTCGTGTCTTTTGTTTGAGCTTCTGCTCGATTTTGACAACATATCGATAGGCTGTGCCCAAGGATGAGATGTCAATAAATTCCATTTTGGTCTAGATGTATCTATGCAGAGCACCGCGGTACTTGAGCACCAAATGTCACTCTGAATCTTTGATACCCAGCTTGGTGCGCAGGGTATGGAAGATATTTGTGAAATCTGGCACTGCTTGGTCTCTTTCTTGCCGCAGTGTGGTCCATTTGGTATACAAGTCATCATAGCTTCCGAAAGGGTAGTATTGTTCCTTAATAACATCCCTGAAGGATTCCCAGGTGGTCGTGACTGTAAATAATGAGGGTTCCTCTGTTTCCTTTTTCTCACAGAAAGTTTCCCACCAATCTTTGACATGGGGAATGGCTTTGAGGAGCGCAAAAGTAATTTTTTTTCTATTTGAAAAGTTATGGATAGAAAAATACCCTTCTAGTAGATTCAACCACTTGTCTACAGCATCCGTGTCTATCTGACCTTCAAATATAGGAATATCGAAGTTGATTTGTACCTTGAAGGGGGCGGCACCTTCGCTCGAGGAAGATGTGTCGCTTATTGGTGCTTCTGAAGGATTTGCGTGAAACTATCCATCATCTCGTTCCTCTTTTCTGTGAGGGCTTCCTCAAGCAACATTTTGAAAGGATCTCATGTCCCGTCATCTTTCTTTTCTCCTTCCATGAGAGGTCGTTTGGGCATGTGAGAGATTTCCTCAAGAGAAACAAGCTCGAGACCCAATTCTTAGTACCCTGACCTCGTTGGGGACATGCATTAAGACGATAAGGAGCAAACCACTCTAATACCACTGATCCGGATTTTATGAGCAGAACGAAATGAATACAGATTATTAAAAGATGCTTAACACAAAATAATAGAGATACAGTAAAACTCGTTTTCTATTTAGTAAGGAAATAAGTTGAAACTGTAAAATGCAGCGGAAAACAATCTTGCTAGAATGGCGGCGGCTTATCTCTGAGAAGAGATGTGACAGCTAAGATCATTCGCAAGAAGATGATTATAATGAGGCTCTGAAGGCCTTTTTACAATAAATATGAATGTCAAAAACCTAACCCTAGGAGATGAAGTGCCAAAAGTCATGTGGGCCCCGTTTGGGTAAGTTAGTCGGTCAACTTCACGGGTCGTAACTTTTGCATACGATCTTCGTTTTAGGTGCACGATAGCTCATTGGAAAGGTCTATCCGAGCAATACACATTTTGGTATGTTCTAGTAAAGGCCATTTTCGACTGTGGTGATCTCTAAAAACGTTGTTTAGAGCCTCAAAACGGCCCCGCAAGTTAGGGACCCGAAAACTAAAAAAAAACTGCCAAAATGAACCAGTTGGAATAGGTGGGAGGCCACCGACTTCCATATGGATCACAATTCTAGGCATTCGACATAATATTACAACATTCACAAACAAACAAAAAATAGAAACCCTAATGATGATCATCCAAGGAACAGTCGGGACTAGAAAATCTTTCCTAACCAATTGCATTAAATATTTGTTGAATGCACACTCTCCCTATGGGCATAGTCTAAAACTACATCTTTCTCCCACTGAAGTTGCATCTTTCAACATACAAGCAACCACCATATATGCAACACGTAAGATTCCAATAAAAAACTCCCATCATTTACAAGCACAAACATTGAAAATGTTTCAAGAAGAGATGAAACATGTTTGTTATGTTCTCATCAATGAGACGAGTTTCATAGGGCCTAAACTATTTGTGTATATTGAAATCCATCTACATGAAGAACTTCCAGAAAACAACAATTTTCCATTTGGTCGCTACTCTATAATTCTTGTCAATGATCTAGGACAACTACCACATGTTATGGACACACCTTTGTATGTAGGGGAAACACCAAGTAGCTATTTATGGAACTCGTTCGCTACTATTGTAACCTTGCAAACAATATTTTTCCAATAGGGCCAGGATGCAGAGAAGATCCATTGTCGTCGCCTATTGGAAAACATCAACAACACAACTCCACTACAACAATATTGGGACATCCTTCAATCCCAGACAAATACATCATTTTCTACGACGGAATGCAAATCCTTTGATGCAACCATACACCTTTTTGCAACAAATATTTTGGTCTCCCAACATAAAAAAACATATGGTAAATTCATTGAACAGGGAAGTTGCACACGACATTGCAGAATGTCTTATCTCTTCTATCTCTAAGGAAGATGATGACCACCAATTGGAACAAAAAATATTGTTATGTATTGACCAACGCGTTATGTTGACCTCAATTTATGGATCCAAGCATGATTGGTTAATGGAGCACTAGGAATGATCACCCAAATTGCCTACACACAAGGAGTTTACCCTCCAAACTTGGCATCATATGTTGTTGTGGATTTCAATACATATATCAGTCCACCATGGGATCATATAAACCCAAAAAAGGTACCAAACCCACCCATAAAACATGGAAACAAGAAACAAATCCCACTCAAAATGGCACGGGCCTTAACTATACATAAATCCCAAGGATTAACACTATCCAAGGAAACCATAGACATTAGAAAGGTTGAATGACAAGGCTTAACCTTCATAGAAATATCACATGTCAAATCATTAGCAGGTTTGTGCATCTCACCCTTCTTCTCTTTTGAATGTTATGCAAAAATGCAAGATAATGCATTTGTTGCACTTAGAAAGAAAGAAGAAATACGCTTAGATGTTTTGTCGGTATATAGCCCATTTTTACATTTATTAGATCAATGAATGTACTCCATAATTATGTGGTATATACTATGAGTCTTTGTCCTTCATATGTCATGGATTCCTCTTATTCTTACAATGTTTCCATTGATCTGCACTTACAATCTGTTTCTTAATATATTTACAATACATTTTCTGATCCAGATTATTTTAAGAACGACATGAAGGAAGAAATATAACCGAGATATAACAATGAAATACACAAAAATATAGAAGAGAACACAGAAATACAGTGAAACCCAACTTCTATTACTGAATAAGATAGAAAAACATTGTAGAACACAAACTAGAAAAATGGGGTAGCTTATCTCTAAAAAGAAAGAGATGTTGGCTACACTTCATTCACAAGAAGCTTTTTACATCACATTCCATTTCATGCTTAAAAGGTGTCCTTCATCCCAATTATATATGAGAGAGTGAGAGGAGAACAATTCCCATGATGCATGTGGGATAAATTGGACTAAGTTTATAAAATGTCATAGGCATGTAAAATACTAGCACTTCCCAGGCGGTCACCCATCCCAATACTACTCTAGCCTGAGTGCGCTTAACTATCGAGTTATAATGGGATCCAATGCATTAACACTATGTTGTAGGCATGTACATAAAACCACTAGAAAATCATTACATGATGTGTGTAATTAACAAATGAAGATGACATTACATTCCATTCCCCATCAAAAGGGTGAATATCATGGTTTATTAAAACCAGAGGCTCAAAATGGTGATTCAGTGAAAAAGGTGGATGGTCACCGAGATTCATCTGGATCATTCCTCCCCCCTTAGGAAGAAATGGTCCCCATTGCGTCAAGTTCCCTTGGGAGATGGGGACACTTCCACTAAATTTGAAGCTTGGTGTGTTGTTTGCCTTGTTGAAGAAGTTGTCCTGCTTAGCTTGTTGAAAGTTGTCATGAACCTTTTACTGGAGGGGTTGGATCCGTTCAACCAATCTACCTGTATGATCTACCTGAGTGTGGGAGGACTCTATCGGTGAATATGAAACATGAAGAGTATGAAGGGTTCTGTTATAAATTGGCTTGACTGGGCAGTGTGGAGGCACCCCCGTAGGTGCAGCATGAACATCTTGGTACTCTTCTACAATCTTGTTGATCTGCTTCTGCTAGATAGAAAGGTCTTGGGCTGAGGCTGCAGTGGTTGCAGTGTCCTTCTATTCACCTTTTGATCGGATTGTGAAGAGGCTAAACTTTGTAGTATGAGAGATTACTTTGTGGCATTGTTTTGGTGGCACAATAGTCAGAACTACCTCTGGTATCCGGTATAGCTGACCCCCCAGAGTAACAATGACGTTATGGGGTCAAGACTCATAAATGACATGATGCCTCCACATATATGGCTGGCCTAATAGAGCATCACAGACTTCTAGTGGGGCAACATCACACAATACCTCATCCTTGAAGGGCTTGATGTCATAGGACAGGCGACATTGTTGGCTGACATGAAGATCTTGACCCTGGAAAAGCCACCCGATGTTGTATGGTTGCGGGTGTGGTGTTGTTGTCAAATCCAACTGCTTGACAACCTCTGCTGAGATGATGTTATTTTGGCTTTCGCTATCAACAATAAAATGTAGTGGGGTCCCCTTCACCCACATCTGTGAATGGAAGAGTCGCTCCCCCTCCTCAGGATCCTCTTCTAGTTGGATTGTTTCAGTTGCGACAGTAGCAGTGGGTTATGTATCAATGATCTGTCTCCTTTTATTATTTTCTGAATCAGGGTCCAAGTCGGGGTTCGACTCTTTGTCTTTGAGCTCGACCACCAATGACTGTATTGAGCGACATTCAACAGTGTTGTGCCAAGGGCTGTTGTGGAACTCACACCACTTTTTGGTGTCTTTCTTAGACTTCCTGTTACCCTTCTTTGCCTGCATCTAGGACTAGCTCTCTTGAGGTTAGCCTTCCTTGCTTTGTCCATGCTTCTCCCACTTACTTTGTTGCTTGAATTTTTTCTCAATTTTGACTGCATATCGATGAACAACTCCCAGTGAGGAGATGTCTAAGAAATCCATATTTGTTTGGATGCACCTATGTAGGCCACTGCGGTACTTCAAAACCAGATGCCGCTCTGAGTGTTTGATACCCAGATTTGAGCACAAGGTATGAAAGATGTTGGTGTACTTCGGCACTGTCTGGTCTCTTTTCTGACGCAGAGTTGTCCATCTCATGTATTCGTCATCATAGTTTCTGACAGGGTAGAACTCCTCCTTTAGGGCATCTACAAAGGCCGCCCAAGTGGGTTGTCTCCCAAATAGTGTAGATTCATCCGTGGTGTACCTCTCCCAGTAACCTTCCCACCAAGATCTGAACATGGGGAAGGGCTTTAAGGAGCGTTAAGGTGATCTTTTCACTGTCGAAAAAATTGTGGATAGAGTAATAACCTTCTAGCGGATTCAACCATTTTTCTAGAGCATCTGCACCTATATGGCCTTCAAATAAGGGGATATCAAAATTGACTTGTGCCTTGAAGGGTGTTGCACTTGCGAAATGGTTGCTTGTTGAAGATGCCTCGGCTGCCGCCATCGGTAGTCTTCGAAGGATCTGAGCGAAGTTGTCCATCATCTTGTTCCTTTATCGCACGAGGGCTTCCTCGAGCAACGTCTTGAAATGATCTCCTTCTCTGTTATCTCTCTTTTTTTCCGCCATGGGGGGTCGCTTGGGCTAGCGAGAGTGGTTGTCCTCAAGCGAAACTAGCTCGAGACCCAAATCTCTATACCCTGACCGCGGGACCTGCTCTGAGAAATGACAAGGAGAAAACTACTCTGATACCATTGATCCAGATTATTTTAAGAACGACATGAAGGCAGAAATATAACCGAGATATAACAATGAAATACACAAAAAAATAGAAGAGAACACAAAAATACAGTGAAACCCAACTTCTATTACTAAATAAGATAGAAAAACATTGTAGAACACAAACTAGAAAAATGGGGTAGCTTATCTCTAAAAAGAAAGAGATGTTGGCTACGCTTCATTCACAAGAAGCTTTACATCACACTCCATTGCATGCTTAAAGGGCCTCCTTCACCTCAATTATATATGAGAGAGTGAGAGGAGAACAATTCCCATGATGCATGTGGGATAAATTGGACTAAGTTTATAAAATGTCATAGGCATGTAAAATACTAGCACTTCTCAGGCGGTCACCCATCCCAGTACTACTCTAGCTTGAGCACGCTTAATTGCGAAGTTCTAATGGGATCCTGTGCATTAACGCTATGATGTAGGCATGTACATAAAACCACTAGGAAATCATTACATGATGTGTGTAAATAACAAATGAAGATGACATTACATTCCATTCCCCATCAAAAGGGTGAATATCATGGTTTATCAAAACCACAAGCTCAAAATGGTGATTCAGTGAAAAAGGTGGATGGCCACCGAGATCCATCTAGATCATTTTCACATTGTGTTTTATTGATTCAAGATATTTCAAAAAACGTGTATTTATTCCATTGTCATACCAAGATGCTTTGGGTGTTTAAACAAAAACAATATGCCTACATAATATTATGCACACATCCCTTCATTACTTTGGCATTCCCATTCGCCCATTAAGGGAGTATGCTAGTTGTATTTTAATCCATTGATTTATGGACATTCCAATATTAAAAATTGTAACCCTAAATTTTAAAGATAATGTTTTCAATCATTATGTTGAAGGCATGTAATAGGGACAACTTTTTCCCAAAACCTAACCAAGCAAAACCTATCATCCAACCACCTTTTATTTATATACCTCCGGCTATTGGATTCAACCTCCCTTTCCTTTGTTTTCTGTTGGATTTGACCTCCCCATCAACCTCCTTTCCCGGCAACTGTCCTCCACCTCTGATCCAGATGGATCTCAATGGTCATCCACCTTTTCCACTGAATCACCATTTTGAGCCTGTGATTTTGATAAACCTTGGTATTCACCCTTTTGATGGGGAATGTAATGTAATGTCATATTCATTTGTTAATTATAGACATCGTGTAATGATTTCCTAGTGGTCTTATGTACATGCCTATAGCATAGCGTTAATGCATTAGATCCCATTAGAACTCTGTAGTTAAGTGTGTTCATGCTAGAGTAGTACTGAGATATGTGACTGCTCGGAAAGTCCTGGCATTTTATAAACCTAGTCCAATTTATCCCACATGCATCATGTGAATTTTTCTCCTCTCACTCTCTCATATATAATTGAGGTGAAGGAGGCCCTTTAAGTATGCAATGGAGTGTGATGTAAAGCTTGTTGTGAATGAAGCATATCCAACATCTCTTTCTTTTCAGAGATGGGCTACCCCATTCTTCCAGTTTGTGTTCTACAATGTCTTTCTCTCTTGTTCATTAATAAAAGTTGGTTTTCACTATATTTTTGTGTTCTTCACATTATCTCTGTGTATTTCCTTGTTATATATCAGTTATATTTTTGTCTTCATGTCGTTCTCAAAATACTCTGGATTAGTGGTATCAGAGAAGGATGCTCCTTATCGTTTCTCAGAGAAGGTCCTCAATGAGATTAAGGTATAGAAAGTTGGGTCTCGAGCTAGTTTCTCTTGAGGACAACTGCTCTCACCAGCCCAATTGACCTCCCATGGTAGAAGAAAAAAGAGATGACAAAGCAGGAGATCCTTTCAAGGCGTTGCTCGAGGAAGCCCTCGTGCGACAGAGGAACGAGATGATGGACAACTTTTCTCAGATCTTTCGAAGACTACCGATGGCGGTGACTGAGGCATCTTCGACAAGAATCCATTTTGCAAGTGTGACACCCTTCAAGGTACAAGTCAATTTTGATATCCCCTTATTTGAAGTCCAGATAGATGCAAATGCTCTAGAAAAATGGTTGAATCTGCTAGAAGGTTATTACTCTGTCCAAAAACATATTGATAGTGAAAATATCACCTTCGTGCTCCTTAAATCCCTTCCCTATGGCAAAGCTTAGTTGGAAGGTTACTGGGAGAGGTACACCATGGATGAATCTACACTATTTGGGAGAGAACCCACTTGGGCGACCTTTGTAGATGCCCTAAAGGAGGAGTTCTACCCTATTGAAAACTATGATGACCAATACATGAGATGGACATCTATGCGTCAGAAAAGAGACCAGACGGTGTCAGAGTACACCAACATCTTTCATACCTTGTGCTCAAAGCTAGGTATCAAAGACTCCAAGCGGCACCTGGTTTTGAAGTACCACAGTGGTCTACACAGGTACATCCAAAAAAATATGGATTTCTTGGACATCTCCTCACTAGGAGTTGTTTATCGATATGCAGTCAAAATTGAGCAGAAATTCAAGTAGCAGAGTAAGTGGGAGAAGCATGGAAAATGAAACTCTAACTCAAATAATGAAGGACAGAGCAAGGAAGGCCAACCTCAAGAGATCCAGTCCTAGATGCAGGCAAAGAAGGGTAACGGGAAGTCTAAGAAAGACACCAGGAAGTGGTGTGAGTTCCACAACAGCCCTTGGCACAACACTAGTGAATGTCACTCAATACAGTCATTGGTGGCCGAGCTCAAAGACAAAGAGTCGAACCTCGACTTGGACCCTAATTCAGAAAATAATAAAAGGATACAGATAATTGATGAAGAACCCACTGCTACTATCGCAACTGCAACAATCCAACCAGAATAGGATCTTGAGGAGGGGGAGCGACTCTTCCATTCACAGATGTGGGTGAAGGGGACCCCACTGCATTTTATTGTTGATAGTGGAAGCAAAACAAACATCATCTCAGTAGAGGTTGTCAAGCAGTTGGATTTTCCAACAACACCACACCCGCAACCATACAACATCGAGTGGCTTCGCCAGGGTCAAGATCTTTGTGTCAACCAATAATGTCGCTTTTCCTATGGCATCAATCCCTTCAATGATGAGGTATTGTGTGATGTTGCCCCACTAGAAGCTTGTGATGTTCTATTAGGCCAACCATATATGTGGAGGCGTCATGTTGTTTATGAGTGTCAACCTTATAGTGTCATTGTTACTTTGGGGGGTCAACTATACCAGATACCAAAGGTAGTTCTGACTATTGTCCCACTAAAACAATCCCACAAAGTAATCTCTCATATTGAAAAGTTTAGCCTCTTCACAATATGATCAGAAGGTGAATAGAAGGACACTGCAAGCACTACAGCCTAATCCCAAGACCTTTCTATCTAGTAGAAGCAGATCGACAAGATTGTAGAAGAGTACCAAGATGTTCTTGTTGCACCTACAAAGGTGCCTCCACAGTTCCCAGATAAGCAAGGTTATAACATAACCCTTCATACTCTTCATGTTGCATCTTCACCGACAGAGTCCTCCCACACTCAAGTAGATCATGCAGCTAGATTAGTTGAATGGATCCAACCCCTCCAACAACAGGTTCATGACAACCTTCAACACGCTAAGCAGGACAACTTCTTCAGCAAGGCAAGCAGAGCACCGAGATTCAGATTTAGCAGAAGTCTCCCCGTCTCCCAAGGGAACTTGACACAATGGGGACCATTGCTTCCTAAGAGGGGAGGAATGATCAAGATGGATCTCGGTGGCCATCCACTTTTTCCACTAAATCACCATTTTGAGCCCGTGGTTTTAATAAACCATGATATTCACCCTTTTGATGGGGAATGGAATGTAATGTCATCTTCATTTGTCAATTACAAACATCATGTAATGATTTCCTAGTAGTCATATGTACATGCTTACAACATAGCGTTAATGCACCGGATCCCATTAGAACTCTGCAGTTAAGCGCGCTTAGGCTAAAGTAGTACTGAGATAGGTGATCATCCAGGAAGTCCTAGTGTTTTACATGCCTATGACATTTTATAAACCTAGTCCAATTTATCCCACATGCATCATGGGAATTGTTCTCCTCTCATTCTCTCATATATAAATGAGGTGAAGGAGGCCCTTTAAGCATGAAATGGAGTGTGATGTAAATCTTTTTGTGAATGAAGCATAGCCAACATCTCTTTCTTTTCAAAGATAGACTACCCCATTCTTCCAGTTTGTGTCTCTTGTTCATTAATAAAAGTTGGTTTTCACTATATTTATGTGTTCTTCTCATTATCTCTGTGTATTTCCTTATTATATATCGATTATATTTGCTTCACTTCTTGATTTGAGCTACAACAAATCTTCTCGATTCGAGCTACATTTATTCATTTTTTTTATTCTCATTTTCATCTGTACATTTTTTATTATCCCTAACATCACCATGCCCATGACCACAAAACCATATTGATCCATCCAGTATAGCCTCATCCCTAGCACCATCATACCCACGACCACAAAACCATCTTGATCCATCTCATCCCTAGCACCATCATACCCACGACCACAAAACCATCTTGATCCATTTGTTCTTGGAATACACAAACCTCACTAGGGCCCTTTTTATTTTTCCCTGATTCCAACAATTTTCATCAGAGAGATGTGCTTCATATCTACTAGTCCATATGTGCCTAAACATACATTGAAAGTATGGCATGACTTGTGGTCCGATCTCAAATCCAACACTTCAACGTGATAACTAAGATTGAAATTCCCGACCCACTTAATTATCGAGATACTAAGTTTATGAGGCAACATATTAAGCATTGATCACAACATGACTTTTTACTCATGCTCACACATAACCAACTTTTGAAGATTAAATTTATAGATACAAAACTAATTGGCATACAAAAAAAATTGGATCTAGTTTCTATGGTTAATGGCATATAAATAGCTTCCATTGTTAATTGTGCCATACACAAATTTATGTTGTTTTTTTTTGTTTTTATTTAATTTTTATTCAATGAAATATTGATAAAAATAAAAATAATGAAATGTAAATCTATTATTATTTAAAAGAGTTTAATTTAAAATAAAATTATGGTAGTCCCCCAGGTGTAGAACAATCGGTGATGGATTGTATTGTTAAATCACTCAATTATTTGAAGTCAAGTCACAAGTTAGCCTTGTGTGTCGAGTGTCACGAGTTATAAACTCTCAACTAGCTAGCCTTGTGTGTCTAGTGAGTGAACCCATGCTTGGGATATATATATATATATATATATATATATATATATATATATATATATATATATATATATATATATATATAT
>ML815737.1:76943-94462 GCA_009831015.1 Picea engelmannii
TTCCAATAAATGTTAAACCTTAATCATCATCATCAATTATATATATATATATATATATATATATATATATATATATATATATATATATATTTCATGATTAATATTTTCTTTCATAAAAATAATTAAAATTACAAAAGGAACAATACTTAGTATCACAAATTGCAAGTCATAAAATTTTAAACAGACACAAGTCTAAAATGCATGAGTTGAATTATTTTTTAAAATTTTCGATGGTATGTATGTAAATCTCTAAAATTTGTAGACATTGGTTTACCACTTGCATCTTTCTTCTTTGCTTTCATTAATTAGTTTGAAATTTCTTGAATAAAATCACTTTACTTCATAATATGTTGATATGAAAACAATCAAATATCAACTCATTCTTTCCCTTTTACAATGGCAATCGCTCAAGATTAAAGCATATCCTCAGACCAAATACTCTTGTAAAACCTTATAACTCCTTGAGTAGGAATAAATCCTTATCACTTCCATTAACATACAAGTAATAGTATTCTCAATTCATGATATAAATATAATAAATTAAATAACTTGCTGTCATTTATTTGAGGACAAATGTCATAATCCATTAAATATATATATATATGGACTATCATTATTCGAGATATTGAAAAGCCAACATTATAACTTTCCCTAATAAACTCTCACAAAATATATATCTTGCAAAACTAAAACCGGCGGAAATTCCTTTCACCACCTAAAATCGTAATAAACTCTCACAAAATATATATCTTGCAAAACTGAAACCGGCGGAAATTCCTTTCACCACCTAAAATCAAGCGGACTTCTCATTAAACTTTGATTTTTTTTATGAATCCGAAAATAATTTAAAAAATGGTACCTTTATTTACCATACAGGCTCCACTAGCGTTCAAACTCCAGCAAGAGTATCTTTCATGGGCCACTGCTCTCATCGGATGAAACTGCATCTCTCCTTTGGACAAAGCGAATTTATTTCTCACTGAATCGTCCACGATTCTCATGCGGCTGGAAGATGTTCTCCCGGATTCCTTCAGGCTCAGCATCTGGGGTTTTGGCGGCTAGGGTTTTACTCTGTCGCTCCTCTTCCTTCAATCGGCAGCCTTTATTCGTTAATCGCTTCTTTCCGTGCGATTGATTGATATGATCTACGTCCATTTTTAGTCATTTCCATATTCAGCCATCACAATCCTATAGAGATCAAGATCAGAAATGTGTTCTGATAGCTGTTAAGTAAATAATTAACAAGATTATGAAGGTAAAAAAAAATAGTAGAAAAGGTTCAATATCAATTTAATTTTGGGGTTGGTTAAACGTTTTATCTTTTGAGTTTTTTTTGTTTAAATTGTATTTTTGAATACATAAATGGATTCAGTCCGCTAAAAAACACCTGAGCCACTTGAATTATACAAACTTAGTCACTCAAATCTGCAGATTCAACCATTCCTCATCGGATTTAGGGCAAACTCAAATGGAAAAAGTCACAGGAAAACTTCCAAAAGGTAGAACATAGTTTAAACGTTCTACCTTTTGGGTTTTTTGGCCAGAATCCAGCTATGTAAATCTGAACAAAATCGTTATTTTATGTTGTTTAAATTGCATTTCTGAATGCATAAATGGATTCAGCCGGCTTAAAAACCCTTGAGCCACTTGAATTATACAAACTTAGTCACTCAAATCTGCAGATCCAACCATTCTTCACTGGATTTCGGGCAAACTCAAATGGAAAAAATTACAGGAAAACTGTTAAAATGTAGAATGTTTAGACTACTGCATTGTTTAAACATTCTACCTTTTGAATTTTTTTAAGCCTAATTCCAACTATGTAAATCTAGACAAAATCGTTATTTTCTATTGTTTAAATTGCATTTCTGAATGCATAAATAAATTCAGCTCACTAAAAAAACACTAAACCACTTGAATTACATTATATATATTACAAGAAATAACCACTGTAATAGACCACTGACCACTGAGGTTAGAGTCATGTCTTGGTTTTTCAATGCGTTGCCGCCACGGCGAAACTTTTGGGTCTACGTCTTCACAACGGCGGGACCGGGACTGGGACTGGCGTAAGTCACAAGACATGGCATATCTTGACTAATGCTCTACGGTCTCCGTGCAGGCCATGTCATGTCTTGGCTTTTTGGCTTTTTCAGTGTTCGACCTCCACGGCGAAACTTCCGGGTCTCCGTCTTCAACACGGCAAAACCTTCAGGACTGTCAATAACTACACCTCTCTCTCTTTCCGTTTATAAATAGAATACCTCTTAGAAAGCACTGCACTTCTCTGCTCTGCATATTGCTACTATCTCCGTGCGTTGCNTCCGGGTCTCCGTCTTCAACACGGCAAAACCTTCAGGACTGTCAATAACTACACCTCTCTCTCTTTCCGTTTATAAATAGAATACCTCTTAGAAAGCACTGCACTTCTCTGCTCTGCATATTGCTACTATCTCCGTGCGTTGCAATTTCCCCTTGCATTTCAAGCACCATGCCGTTCTTTTATTTTTCTCTTGCCCTTCATATCATGCTTTGCCTCTTCATTTTATCCTTCTCCTCTACGCACTCATTTCATAACGATCGACAATCTCTCTTGGCATTCAAGAAATATATTGCCAGTGATCCTCAGGGTTCAATTGCCAACTGGAGTCCCGGAGTCCCCATCTGCAACTGGACTGCCGTCTCATGCAGCCGCCGTCACCTGGACAGAGTGATCTCCCTCAACCTCAGTTCCATGGATCTGGGCGGCACCATCTCTCCTTCCCTCGGCAATTTGTCCTTTCTCCATACGCTTGATCTTAGTGGCAATGCGCTCCAAGGTTATATCCCACGTCAACTGGGACACCTCATTCGTTTGAAGACGATCCGGTTAGACAATAATCAATTGGAGGGTAGCATTCCAAGTGATCTTGGCAATTGCACAAATCTGGCTCACTTGGCACTCTCCTTCAACAATCTCAGTGGAAGTATTCCCTACGAGTTGGGTTCCCTCACACATCTGCAGCAGCTTTTCTTAGGAGTAAACAGCCTCACAGGTACTATTCATCTTCATGAGGAAACCTCTTAGCTTTGTTTATTTTTAAAAATTGCAAAAAAATCTCTGAATAGTGTCATTGTGAATTTTCAGGCAACATTCCCAATTTTTGGTCAAATATCTCCGCTTTGACTGACTTGGAAATTTTCGAAAACCAACTCATTGGAAATATTCCACAAGAATTGGGCTTGCTCAGCAGTCTCCGGAAGCTTTACCTCTATGAGAATGAATTGTCAGGTCAAATTCCCACTTCTTTGTCAAATATCTCCACTTTAACTCACTTGGACATTTCTGTAAACAATCTTGTTGGGAGCATTCCACAAGAATTGGCCCTGCTTACCCATCTCCAAAAACTTTACCTCTATGACAATGAATTATCAGGTCACATTCCCATTTCTTTATCAAATATCTCCACTTTGACTGACTTGGTCATTTCTGTAAACAACCTTATTGGGAGTATTCCACAAGAATTGTCCCTTCTCACTAGTCTCCAGAGGCTTTACCTTAGTACAAACAAATTGTCAGGCAACATTCCTGCTTCTTTGTCAAATATCTCCACTTTGACTGACTTGGCCATTTTCAGAAATAACCTTAATGGGAGCATTCCACAAGAACTGGCCCTGCTCACTAGTCTCCAGAGGCTTTACCTTGAGAGAAACAATTTGTCAGGCAGGATTCCCGCTTCTTTGTCAAATATCTTAAACTTGAGTGAGCTCTATTTATGGGAAAATCAACTTAGTGGAAACATACCAAATTCCATTGGAAATTGTTCTAAGCTCCGTGTACTCTATCTAGACAACAACAAGTTAAGTGGAAGTGTGCCAGTAGAGTTGGGTAAGCTATCCCTCCTTGAAGATTTATCCTTGCATTCTAATCAATTAGACAGTGGCAGTGCTACTACAAACATGCCCTTTTTAATAGCTCTTACCAATTGTTCACACCTAGAAAAACTTTCATTGGGTGACAATAAACTAGCTGGTGTCTTGCCCCTCGCCATAGGCAAACTTTCTACCAATTTGTCTTACTTGTCAATAGAAAACAACATGATAGAAGGAAACATTCCTCCACATATAGGCAATCTTAGCAGCCTAACTTATCTAAATTTAGCTAGAAACCTTTTAAATGGTAGCATTCCATCCTTAAGAAACCTTAAAAATTTAGAAAGATTATATTTAGGAAACAACAAATTAGAAGGAAACATACCTAATGAATTTGAACAGTTTCAACATCTCGGTCTCTTGGACATCAGCAAAAACATGCTCTCTGGAAAGATTCCCAATTCCCTTGCATCCCTTAAACAACTAAGACTTCTCCTCCTTCATCACAACCAATTATCAGGAAGCATACCTACCGACTTAGGGAACTGTATAAATTTGGAATTGCTCGACTTGTCTCACAATATACTCATTGGAAGCATACCAAGAGAAATCACTAAACTTTATAATCTACAATTCTATTTGAATTTGTCATGGAATTTATTAGAAGGTTCCTTGCCCATGGAGATTGGTAAAATTGAAATGGTTCAAGTTATAGACATTTCTGCCAATCACTTGACTGGAGTCATTCCATCTACACTTGGAAGTTGCCTTGGACTACAATCATTGCATTTATCTCGAAATTCCTTCCAAGGCTCTATTCCAGATTCACTTGAAAGTTTACAAAGTCTTATGAGCCTAGATCTCTCTTTCAACTCCTTATCAGGGATAATACCAGTGACTCTCAACAAGTTGAAAATGCTTCAATATATGGATTTGTCTTTTAACAAGCTCAGCGGGGAAATTCCAAAAGGAGGGATTTTTGCAAATCAATCAATTGCCGTGTTTTTAAATGGAAATCATGGTCTTTGTGGACCAGAAGTATTGCAATTATCTCCTTGTCCAGCAGCCTATCCAACATCAAGAGATCATCATACAATTGTGAAAAGAGTACTATTGCTAGTGAGTGGAGCTATTGCTTTTATAATATCTTGTTTGCTTGTAAGATTCCTATGGAGAGGGAATATGCATATACAAAACATTGATGTCTCAGGAGCTATTTTTCAAAAGTTAGAGTGCCAAAGGATCTCATATCAAGAGCTTCACATAGCAACTAATGGATTCGCTAAGGCCAACTTGTTGGGAACAGGTAGCTTTGGGATAGTCTATAAAGGAATTTTGAGTGATGGCACACTTATTGCTGTGAAGGTTCTCCAATTGCAAAATAACCAAGGTGAGAAGAGTTTTAAAGCAGAATGCAGTGTCTTGCAAAAGGCTCGACATCGAAATTTGGTGAAAATCATAACCTCATGTTCCAACCTCGATTTCAAAGGTTTAGTGTTTGAGTTTATGTCTAATGGAAGCTTAGAAAAGCATCTGTATCCTAATAGAGATGGCAACAATGGTGAGGATGTGTGTGAATTGGGGTTGAAAATACGATTAGACATTGTCATAGATGTGGCCTATGCCATAGAATATCTTCATCATGATTCTTTTGTGCAAGTAGTGCATTGTGATATAAAACCTAGCAATGTACTTTTGGATCAAGAAATGTTAGGCCATGTGACAGATTTTGGTATTGCAAGATTAATCGGTGAAAGCTCTACTAATTCACTTACTTCAACATTTGCTTTGAAAGGATCTGTGGGATACATTGCCCCAGGTATGGCTTTTTAAAACATTAGTTTCGCTAGTCTTTTATCATTCACAGTGTTGTATAAATTGGTTGAATAAATTTTAATGAAGGTTTTCTTCATTGCAGAGTATGGATTGGGTGGGATAGTTTCTACCAAAGGAGATGTTTACAGCTATGGCATTTTGTTATTGGAAATGCTTACTAGAAAACAACCAACTAATGACATGTTTGTTGGAGACCTAAACTTGCACAATTGGGTGAACGGGGCATTCCCAAACAAATTGAAGGAAGTAATTGACAATAGTATTTTTAGTGAGATAGATGGAGATGAATTTGAAGAGAATAATATATACAAATCCCTACTTTCTTTGTTGCATGTCGGTTTGCTTTGTTCGAAATATTTACCAGAAGAAAGACCAACTATGAGAGTTGTGGTAAGGATGTTGGAGAGTATTAGAGAAGATTTAGTGGCAAATGTGGTTGTTTCTAGGGGATGGAGACGAAGTATATCTAATTTGCTTAGCAATACAAATGCAACCAGGAATTATGCCCCTGCATCAAATGAACAAAGCTCTTCTACATTTTAGTTTCTGAAGTTAATAACAACAAAGGTTTTCAGTCTTGCCATCATTCTTACAATGGCAATATTTTTGTACATTTTAGTTTCTGAAGTTAATAACAACAAAGGTTTTCAGTCTTGCCATCATTCTTACAATGACAATATTTTTGTACTTTTAGTTGGTCAGACAAATTTATGTTACTTGTGACTATTGTCAACAGGAAAATTAAGTTCTTTAAAGAAGCTATATTAAATGGAGATGCTATATTAAATGGATTGCAAATCTACATTTCATTTGGTTTATTATCCCTCCATGATGTCCATATTCTTATCCATGAAGTAAATTGTCGATAAATAAATTGTTGTCTTTTTACACTTGTAGATAAAAGGATTATTATTTAAAATTCAGCTATAACTTCTAACATAAAGAATTGGGCTGAAGAATTGATTCTATTAACCATGTTAGAGTCTATTTAGCGTGTTTATATTGTTGGCAAAAGTCAAGTGTCATTGCTTTTCGAGATTCTCATGATGCTTCTTAAGATATTAAGAAGCATTTGATTTTTAATGTAAGGGTAGTTTAAATCTCAAATAATGTGTGATAGAATCAAATAATGTGTGATAGAATCAAATAATGTGGAAGATAAATACGTAATGTAAACCTCAGAGTAACTTTCAAAAATTAGCAATGTTAAATCTTATGGCTAAGTTAGTATCATCCCTAATGGTTTTCCTACTTCCAAATCTGTTTCCTTTTTAAAAGATATACAAACTAATAAATTTGATGCTGCAAAGAAATGGAGCCTTCCAGACCTCAAAGCGAAGGCTGAGGTATAGCATTCAACATTATTCCAAAACTGGAAGGCAAATAACCAAACTTCTAGCTAGTCTGTAATTGCAATGGATACTTGTTAATACTCTCTATTAATAGGTGAACCATCTGCTCTTGTTGATATGCAGTCTAAAGAGTTTTCTTTAGGATCAGCTACCAGCATTACCCTTGACCATAAGGCATATAATAGGATTTAATTTCAACACTATGATAGGAGAACAGAAATACTGGGCTCGTCACATAAAAGCAACAGAAGTCAAATCTTTTCTCTGCCTATACCCTATAGATAACCAGCAAATTGGCTGAATTGTAGAACATGTGTAGGCCTGCAGAAGTGCTTGAAAATCAACTGCACCAAGGGCAGAGTTGTTTCCCATCTCCATGTGAGTTGTTATACAGATAGATACATAATACAGTGTAAGAGTTCAGGTTCTGGTTGTAAATGGAATTGTTTTATTGGACTAATTCCTGTAGAGTAATTATACTTCATAAAAAGAGTGACAATCTTCAAGGCATTGGGATTCACTTGACTAAATGTTCCATTATTGTGACCAAACCCAGAATATAAGATTGCAGAGTGCTGTATCATAAGGGACCTACATGATCGTTCGGTAATAAAATTACCGATTAGCCTTTTGTAAGTGAAATAAAAGTACATTGCAGCCAAATCCTTTTATATTAAGGAGCTCCCCGGGTGCTTGAGGTTCCAGCATGCGTTTCCAGATATGGTTGTCATTTGGCCTCGAGACTTGTAATGACTACCAATGCTACAAGTCTCCAAGGATTGAAGAGTTCCATTGCTGATGATACTCGGTTCATCTATTTGATGTATGGTGCAATATGGCTTTTGGAACTTAAATTGTGTGGGCACATTCCACTCCATGGAAGTGTAATAGATGTGTCAGTAATCGAGGCTTCAATTAGGCTTGTGAAGGCACCTTTTTCCACTGCAATAGGAAATCAGGGATCTATAGCAGGGAACATATTGTAATCACATGCTGATTGCCTTGAAGACTAAAGCTCAATGTGATCGAGGTTCTGGTTCCTGGTATCCAAATGCAGTGTACATAGGCATTGGGATCAACTAGTGACAACAGGATAGATTAACAGCTTCCTTGGTGATTCAAGTGTGAAACAATACTCTGTTCTGTGTTATGTGTTCCTAGGCGATTCATCATGTAGCAAGAAAGAAGGAGCTACAGACCATATTTGAGGAGAGAAAAGAAGAGCTTTGATGGAGGAGAATTTCACAAGACTTTAACAGTCATGCTAATGCAGTGACAGTGTTCATGACGCTTCCTGTTTCAAGAGAAGTTAGATATTGCCTATATGACCATGCTTAATTTTCAGACAGTGCCACACTGTAAGTAAGATCCTGCAATAATCACATATATACTTACTGCTAGATAACGAGTTTACTATCAGTGACTGACAGGCGATAAATGATTCACCATAGCTTATTCCACCATAGGGAAACCAGAGTAACACGAACCATTTGCACTCTCAGAGGAAGGAACTGCCCAAGAACATGTGATTGAAAAGTGCAATGAAAACAAATGATCCGCTTGTTGTCTATGGAGGAAATTCAAAAGGGAAATAAGAGGGCTGGGGAGAACGTTGATACTCACCTACAAGCACCGTAAAAATCAGTCGAATTCAATAGAAACCAGGCCGCAAAGGAATAGAGCTAAATAGAGGCAAGTGGGATCAAGTAATAGTTGGTCTGCAGAACATCAAGCTCAAGCTGGAGCTCTAATTGAAATTCTGAGAAAGAGAATAGGGGACACTGGATGCCAAGGTAGTAACCTAAATAAAATGTTTAATACTGATCTGTGGAATATCTACAATCAGCGCCAGCGGCTCAGCGCCACCAATATATAGATAGTGCCATTTTTGGGCAATTGCAAGCCGGCCTGATCATTCTGAAGATGGGTACTACAGGAGAACGGAAAGTAAAGGAGCGGCCCCTGCCAGCCCCATATAATTGCTCTCCTAGAGTCTTATTTGCTCGGTTTTTGTCGTGTCTTTAAGTCTCAGGGTCAAAAATATATGTCGTGTTCTGGAAATTGTAAAAGGTTTCCCCTGATTACAACCAATCATTATAAATAGAATCGATATCCCTGTATTAAAAGTATATGAATCATTCCAAGTCTACGAAGAGGAGATAAATTGTTGATCCTCTACCAAATTGTTCTTCGACCCAACCATTTTTTTTTATCTCTAAGTAGATTTGAACATTGATAGGATATCAAATTAATCTAAAACATGGATGCGTTAAGTAATTATGATCTTACGATAATGGAAAGAACCAGAAAGAGTTAAGTTAGATAATAAAGAAATATAAGTTGTTTGCTTTGTTGCATTGGACTTTTGGATGGGAAATGGTGGGGATGGGATGCAATGGCTAATGCGTACATTCAATTTTTTCATATATTAAAATTTTAGAATAATATTTGTAGTTTCTTAACCTTGTAAGCATAACAAGCTATATTATATAATATTATGTACAACTCTTATATTCGTTAATTTTAAAAAAGTTTGAGCAATTTAAAAAAGCTTCTAGTAGCATTATATTATTCGTTGCTACATATGAGCAAAATGCAATTTAGCTTTAGGAAACTTAAGTGAGAATTATCTTTATAGCAGCTTTGCTAATGATGATTATGTTAAAACATAAAAGGTATTCTCTTAATAAGTTTTGCATATTTTTATAGATGTGTTGAAAACCACTATAAAAAGATTTGGTTTTGTAAAGAGATTAGATTTGTATTTCAGATTAAGAAGGTGATTGAATAGGATTTTATTCAAACTTTTAGTACCCAATCCAAGTCACTACTATTTGCTTCTTTTCACGATGCTCGAGGTTGGAATGGTGGAAGCACTAGTCTTGAATGACTCCTGGAAACCCATGTACAATTTGTAAAAGCTAAGATGGCTAGAACTGAGAAGAACAAGAGTAGTAACCACACAGATCATCCCTTTGAAATGTTTGCTTGTTGTAATGTTGCCGCTGAAAATACAATATATAAATCACCAAAAACCCAAATCGAAACCCATCACAAAAAAACCCATGTTTTGAGCTACAACTTGTCCAATAGATTTAGATTCAGTGCAATACAAAAAAAATGGATGGGAAAAATGATCATATTGTCTGATCATCAATTTCCATGATTGTCAAAAGTGAAGATATATGCTCGGAATATCTCCAAATACTGCCCAGAAAATCCTTGAAATCTACCCATAACATCCCCAAAATATGTCTGGAATGTTCTTGAAATCTCCTTGGAACATCTTGGGAATGGCTAGCAAGTCCCTAGTGGAGTCCCCAGTAGTTTGGGAACGTTTCCTATGGGTCCCCAAAATGCAAGAACGATTGTACGTGGGTTTTTTTGTGGGGGACAGGTCCCCATGCAACATAAGTTATTTGTAATGGGTTTTGTTTTCAAAATAGTGTTGAATTATTTATAAACTTATGGTAACTTAATTTCAATTTTGACACATAACTTTTATGAAGGTGGTGACAAGGGTTTAAAGTCTTCTATTAATATAATAGTCGATTGATTGGTTATGGACTTAGTATGTTTGCTTGCTCAACTTTCCCCTCTTCCTTTGTAATATGTGTTGTGTGGTTGTGTAAAACAATTATTGGATACACCTACCTTATGGCATCTTAAAATAATTTCTATGACTATAAAATTTCCTTCTCTAATAATTGTCCTATTATGGGTTAGACTACCCAATCTCCTTTTGAAATATCAAGATCTTGTGACTTGACTTGTTCTTGGCAACTTGTTAGGTACTTTCATCTCCTTGGCTCCACACACTAGTTGTTATGGTTTTACTACCTATGCCAAGGTATGTATTTATGCAGATTTAAGCAAAGGTCTTCCTAACCACATTACATTTCCATGCGACAACCAAAGTTGAAATTAATCTTTGAATTACGAACATGTTACCATTCATTACAAAGTTTTCTATGACCATCATCATGTGGCGCCTCCTGCCCAAAGGCAAAGTTATCTCTAGTACCAAAAGGAAAACCTTAAAAAACTTTTCGATGGAAACTTTGTCAACTCAATGACCATTGGGTGGAACTACTTATTACTTTTAAGGACTCAACACCCTCTCATTTTGAAACTACCATTGATCTAGTGCATTCAGTAATGGTGACATTGTTGTGACTCCTATACCTCAGAAGGCCACTCCCCTCCTACATTGATTAGTTCCTCGAGAATGAAGGACATAAATTAGGTTCTTATGATTGGAAAAGGGATCTAGTTTTACTATTGTGAATAGATGTTAGGAAGTGATTAATGACAATAAATACATTAACAATACAAATTACAAAATTTAATTAGTTTATGTTAAGAAAACTTCATTTAAAAAGGATAAAAATAGAGAAACACGATCGTTCATTTTAAATTATGGTTATGTATACTTGTAAATATAAATAACTAGCAATTGCCCCTCATGGTGAAAAAAGTATGCCATTATATTGCAAACACATTGAATATATTTGTTTTATAAATGTGGTTATGTAGTGGATCAATGTGAAACTGTGGATTCTAGGAATAGAAGGCACGGATCTAATTTTTTTGTAGGAAAAGTAAGCTTTTTGAGTGTTAGCGGTTCTTGTAATAAGTGCTTAGAATTTGAAAGGTAGGGAATAAGAATGGGAAGAAGAGAATAATAATTCCAACCAAAAAATGTCCATCTACACATAATCACAAGTGAGAAAGTGGTAACAATATCACATGTAATTGATAGTGTGTTTCAAACATATTACATTTTGCAGGAATGAACTTGTTTTTCCCAACCATCTAGGATATTGATCTAAATTTGAACCTACCATCCATATTGCAGTAGTCAAAGAATGCAGTGAGAAGTAGAGACCACATGACGATTGTTCAAGTAATGAGAGGAAGAAGAATTGGTGCATGTGTACATTTGATGACACGAGCCAACAAGATGTCCTAAAAAAATTCCTCAGTAGAGTCTACCAACTATATAACCTATATGATGTAGTAATTTGGAACCAATTTCTTTTGGATGCTTCTCAAACTCGAGATTTTTTTCATGTGTCAATAACAATGCTGGAAAAGAAGTTGAATGAGTTGAGCATCATAGATCCTTTTTTAAAGACTCGTTCAAGAGCTTTTAATTATATTTTCTTCTATTTTTTGAATACCATCCATTAATTCATCTTTCTTATCTCATAATTCACTTACATTGTTCATGATGTTCTTTGATGTTCACGCCCTAATTACCATGCACCATGTACGATTTGCATTGAAGTCTGCATTCATCAAGTTGATTGAGTTTTTACAATGAGATAAAATGGAAGAAGCCATGTAAGGAAAACTAAGTTGAGGGAACATGCAAGGGAACACAACCTATAAAGCTTTCCCTTGTTTGCATAGGTATGATATGTTGAACAAGGTCTTACACATGACTATGAGTGTTGTACATGAGACAAAGTCGGTAGAGGATAATGACTAAGAATGAATCTTCAAAGGGGATGCACCATATGTTGTGCACAAATATTCCCATGGCCACAATGGGGTTGTTTTATGAATTGCACCTAGGCTAAAGTATGGCCATGTGGTTGCATCATTTCTACTATTAGAGGCCCATGTAGACACATTTAGAGGAAAAATCCTATGTGATGCAAGCATCACATATATGTCAAACAATGTGAGTGAAGATGTACTTATATGATTAAACTATATTTGCATACTCATGTTGAATGTATTTGGAAGTTGTTGATGGGTCCAAATTCGACCGACAACAGTGACGGCTTACCCCCAGTAAGAAGTCCCAATTATACCTCTCACCATTTGGAATAGGGAACCCATCCAGATTCTGGCTCGGAAGACATTGTTGGGTTGATTTTACCGATTGCAGCCCGGTCCACCGATGAAGGTGAGTGATGGATGGTTATGCAAATGGGAGATGTAGATGAAGACTATATAAATGCATATCTAATCTACTCTAAACCTATAATATCCTAGCTAGGAGAAAATTATTGTAACTGCATGAGCTGTAATGAAATTAAACCCTTCTAAAAACCCCAATTAGATAGTTGTCATGAAGGTGTAGAGTTAGGGACGCATGCATACATAAATATAACCAGAAAATTCTAAACCATATATGTGCATACATAAACAAATCATGTGTTCAAGGCAATATAATATAAGAAAGAGTAACAAATAGTAAGAGTAACATAGCTTGCGTCGGAATAGTCCATAAGAAAACATGTCCTTACAACCCATGTGAACAACATTCATCCTATTCAAAATAGTTTGCAAAAAAACAACCACACATGCAAGTTCTTCTCTCTATCAAAAGTTGGCCCTGAGGGCTTCTCCGTATTAACAGCTTCAACAATAGTACATGAAAACTCTTAGGACAACTCTCCAATTTTAGTTGACACTGTATTCCCAAAGTCGTTTAGAAGTGTACAATGTTTGAAGAGACAAAAACCCTTTCTTTGGGTACAATTTTAGTATTTAATGTGGTTCAATGTGACCCTTGGCCTTTCGCTTTCCCCCGTGACCTTTCGCGCTCCCATATTTTGTATTTATTCTCTTTGTAATGATGAGAGGGAGAAGACAACAATTACATTTTGAATTTGTCCTCTAGTGTCGGTGGTCGATCATGGATTTTGTCTATAGTGCCTCTCATCCACCATAATGACTAGTTTGGACATTGGAACATATTGGTCGTCCAAGCTTGACAATCGATCATCATGGGTTTCAATCCTCCTCTTCAACCATTTGAATTAGATTCCTTTTGCTACTCCTCCCTGCTATGACAATTGATGTTTTCCTTAATGCTCCATTCCTTGAATGTGGATCACACTGTAAGGATGTTGAGTGTGTCCTCCTCTCAGCATCAGTACCTGGCACCATTCAACATATTGCAGATGAGTGGCCTTAGAGGGATACTTAAATAAACTATTAAAAAAAGCATTTGAACCCATAAAACTGAAATACAAGTAATAAAGACTTTGTATAAACTTCCCTCAGTTCGATGCATGTTTCCTCTGCTCATGGTTGAGGTGTGGTGTTCTTCGGGAATGTTAACAAGGTGTTAGATATTAATCCAAAAATAAGTATACCATAGGTTAGTAATTTCTCAAACCATATAACTAGGAAGTTGTATAGTTCAAAAATACATTTCCAACGGTATAAATAATGCGCAAAATGGACACTTGAGTCAAAAGTTATGGTCATTTTATGAAAGGAAATTTTTATGTTTCGGAGGAGTTAATACTAACTCCTCTGATTTGCCATCGGAGCAGTTAACACTAACTCCTCTGATTTTCTATCGGAGGAGTTGACACTAACTCCTCCGACTTGTCATCGGAGGAGTTTGAACTAACTCCTCCAACTTTCCATTTGAGGAGTTTGAACTAACTCTTTCGATTTGCCATCAAAGGAGTTCGAACTAACTCTTCTGATTTGCCATCAGAGGAGTTTGAACTAACTTCTCTTATATGTATCGAAGGAGTTTGTACTAACTTCTCTTATATGTATCGGAGGAGTTTGAGCTAAATTCTTCGATATGAATCAGAGGAGTTTGAACTAACTTCTCTGATATGTATCGGAGGAATTTGAACTAACTCCTTTGCTTTATATCGGAGGAATTGATGGGAACTCCTTCGAAATGTCAGAGAAGTTGAAGGGAACTCTTCTGAATCACTTTAGAGGAGTTGAAGGGAACTTCTCCTTCCCAGGAAAGAAAAATTGGAAAAATTTCTAAGTGTCATATTGGCAAGAGACAATGAGAGCTTGAGTTCGAAAGCCCATAACTTCCTCATACAATGCTCGATTTAGGTGTTGTTTTTTGCAACGTGGAGAGCATAGAGAGACACTTCTATCAAGATAATTGAACATGTTGTTCAACCATTTGAGTGGATCCATGTTTAATGATGACCATGGTTATCGAGGCTTGCTTGGTTGGAAATTCTTGGAGATCATTTTGGCACTTTCGGACCTCGAATCTTGATTATGTCACTTATGTTGGGATTGTACTTGCATAATATATACAATATGCCTATTTTGGTGGTGAGAAACGCACTTTGAATAATACCCAAAATTTGTGCTCAAAGGCATTTTCAATGGAAGTATGTGCCCCGTTCTTGCTATTGCTTCGCCCGAATCCGATTATGTCATTTCCCGAGTCATTTGTGATATGTAGGATCTTAGAGAATTCATTGAAACTAAGGTAATATGGGGCATAGAAATATAAATCCATCAAAACAACCAATTGATGTTCAGTGCGCCTAACACTATGTAGGAGCTAGGAGAACCAATTTTTTGTCAAGATGCATTTCAGAGCCATCACAAGATCTACATATGCTTCAGTTAACCCATCTGATGATATACAACACTTTCATGCTCATGGTTAGTCACATAATCAAGAGGCACAAATCAAAAAGGTTGATGTGGTACATGAATGCGAGCTACTGGTGACATGGACAAACTTGATTACGAATATGGTCATGAAGCAGGTTAGGCATGGTAGGTATTAGTCATCATTTATCCACTTAGTGATCAGAATCTGGACCAGGGGTCTAAAATTTGCTCAATTTTCAAAGTGCTCGGAATGCAATGAAAATGGTACCATTGCGTCCGCCTCGTTCTCCTGATTCGGGCGGTATATTTATTTTCGCAAACGGAGTCCGTATGGAGAAGTTATCGAGGTCTGTTCGCCGAGCCAAACAGGTAAAAAAAATGATGCTGACTGTACCTGTCCGTACAGTCCGTACAAGACACGTGGCAGGACGTACAGCATACGTGGCCTGTCCGTACAGGACACGTGGCAGCTCCTGGGCGTGACACGTGTCATGCATTTTGGACTTTTCGACATACGTTTTAGCCAATCCTGAGGTGACACGTGTCACCACTGGATGGGTGACACGTGGCACATGTTGACGTCAGCATCCGGCGTGGCCTGATGACGTGGCAGCTGAGTTGGCAGCGCGACGTGGCGGTTTGTGATTGGTTTTCTTTGGACGAGTCAGGTGGCGACACGTGGCATGAATTATATGCAATGAAAAGGTGCCACGTGGCCCAATGAAGGGCTGCCACGTGGCACCCATCTGTTGGCGGTTAATGTTTGGTTCATTTGGTTATGTAAAAGTTATATGGGAGTCCACGGGGTTGGACCCCGGGACCTCCCCCTCACCATATGCCTTCACAAATTTACCATAACCACAATGCCGCCGCGTGTTGCTTTTATGTGAAATGGTTTTAATCTAATTTGAATTTACTTTTGTGTAAATTTTGACAGGGGTTCGGGCCGGGGCTTAGCCCCGACCCGCGGTCACCTTGTTAAACATATGACCTCCGTTTTAAACATTTGCGTGGGGTTCCAATCGTATAGCCCACGATTCTACCGTAAAACATATGCCCATACCCTGCCTTCCGGTGGTTTGCGCGGGAGTGTGTTCTACATTGGCGCGGGAGGTTCCAAATGGAGTTAGCCCCCGGTCACACATACGACCACATTTAAACAGCGCGGGGTTGATATTATAATATGCACACGGTTATATGTTGCTATATGTGACCGCCGGTTTATGCAATGGCGCGCGGAGGTTTATGTGTATATAGCCCGTGGCTATGGTTCCACCCTTTACACATATGACCATTAAGGTTTATGCTCGCGGGGTTAATCCATAACCATATGTTATAATGTGTGCGGGTTAAACACTGTGCTGCGTGTTTTATTCCATATTTAAAAATGCGTGGCTTATATGGTTGGTATATTAACGCGCGTGGTTTGAAAAGGCGCGCGATTTAAAATGAGTTTTAAGCCGAGTTGGGTTCAACCGATAACCATACAACCGGACACTTGTCACGTTTTGGGTTTAGCCATGGAGCGGGAAGCCCCTTTTAAGCGCGGGAGGTGGCCACATGGCCCCATGCGCCCAACACCTCCGTTTCGGGGGGCTATAGTCGCGCTAACGGTGCGACAGTTTGCACCAATTACGGGACGCGCGTGGGTGCTAGGTTTTGGCACGAGAAACGTCTGGAGCTAGGTTCAGACTTTCCCACAGGTGCAGAATGGCGAACAGGTTGCAGAGCTGGAAGGGGAAAAATGGCAGAGGCCATAACTTTTTGAGTTTTTGACCAAATCAGGTGCCGAAAAAGCCCAGCTAGGGGTTTTTGGACGTTCTGAGTCCATTGGTGAGGTTTTCACAGGCATTTGAAGACTTCTAATGCAGGTTTTTAACCCTTGAATATTGGTGAAGCTTGAGGAAGCTTGAAGCCCTCATTGTTTGAGGCATTGCTCAGATGAGCACATATTCATTTGTTGAAACTGAATAGTTATTTCTGACTGTTTATTATGCTCTGAACACATTGGGATAGGTTTCAGATCCATTGGAGGACTTCTACAGGTATTTTTGCCTCATTCTTGCTCAGGGAAGCTTGGAGGCCACTTGTAGAAGAGGTCATTGCTGGATGAGCCATTGTCCA
>ML815737.1:108414-132105 GCA_009831015.1 Picea engelmannii
TATGTAGATGACATCATCTTTGGATGTAATAAGGATTCATTGGTACAATGGTTTGCTTCTGCCATGGAGTCTGAATTTGAAATGTCTATGATAGGAGAACTGTCATTTTTTCTTGGTCTACAAATTACTCAGAGGTCCGAAGGAATGTTCATTTCTCAAGAAAAATATGTAAGAGAAATGATGAAAAAGTTTCAAATGGAAGATTCTAAACCTGTGGGTACACCTATGGTAACTGAATGTAAATTAAGCAAGGATGATGATTCACCTAATGTTGATCAAAGCTCATATCGATCAATGATAGGCAACCTGTTGTACATCACAGCTTCTCGCCCAGACATAATGCATGTTGTAGGAATGGTAGGAAGATATCAGGCTACACCCAAACAGAGTCATTTGCAAGCTTTCAAAAGGATATTCAAGTATTTAAAAGAAACAATGACTTATGGTCTGTGGCATGCCAGAAATCATAATTTTTAGTTAACTTCTTATTCAGATACAGATTAGGCAAACTGTGTTGATGAGAGAAAAAGCACCAGTGGAGGAGCATTCTTCCTGGGTGATTCTTTAGTAGCATGGCTTAGTAAAAAGCAAGGTTCCATTTATTTATCAACCACAGAGGCAGAGTACATTGATGTTGCTACCTGTTGCACTCAGGTATTATGGATGATTCAGACACTTGCAGACTTAGAGGTAAAATACACTGCACCGATCCCAATTCATTGTGATAACACTAGTGCCATCAGCGTGTCTAAAAATCCTATCTTCCACTCCAAGACCAAGCATATTCCCATAAAATATCATTTTCTGAGAGAGAAGGTCACCAATCAGACTATTCAGGTCCATTACATTTCCAATACAGAACAAATTGTAGACATCTTTACTAAACCCCTAGCCAAGACACCCTTTGAATATCTCAGACAGAAGTTGGGTGTCATTTCGTCTCACACCTAAAAGAGTCTATCTTGTTAGGGGGATTTTTGTTTCGTTTGAATATCTAATGCCTCCTAAAATTACTGCAACAACTCAGGGGAAGCATGTCTCTTCTTTGACATTGATGTCAAAGGGGGAGAAAGTGTGATGATTTCAAGATGTTACAGTGGTATAGTTGCATCATGGGGTTGCCATCAATGCCAAAGGGGGAGATTGTTGGCATGTTTTCAGACAGACGACAGAGTATGATGGTTAGCATGTTTAACAGGCAGAGTATTCTTGGCATTGATGGCAAGATCAGATTATTCCTATGTCAAGATCAGATTATTCCTATCATTGATGGCATCGATGGAAAAACAAGAACAAAAGTAATTTCAGGAAGACCAGCAGCACAACTCACACAGAGTCAATCGTAGCGCAGTGATAATGGGGGAGGAGAAACAACAATGATCGTTGGATCAACAATTCATAATTCTCGATGGCTGTCAGATCTCAATATAGACAAGAAGAGTGTGTAGATATGGAGGATAGATCTCGGGCGTTAGATCCGAGCGCGAGGACCGACCATCGTAGGATCCAGGAGAACCTGAACGTTCTTTAAATTTCTAGGAGTAACGGGCTCACAAAATCTCGAAAGAAGGAGGACTGTCCATCTTCAGGCAGGACACGTGGACACAGATCAACATTTCGCTGACTAGAAAGTCAAAGGAATGAAATGTTCCAATATTTCAACTTGCGAAATCGTGATATGCGAAACTGCGATATAATCTCGACTGTTGGATTGAGGACAAATATGGACCGTTGATCAGGCACAATGAAGGCTCGTGGAGTTGCAAAGTCTCGATAAAATCTTGACCGTTGATCCAAGAGGGATGCATGGCAGAAGATTAGAGCATGTCAAACACTCCATTTCAGAGTTTCACGGATCGGAACTTTGAAGTGACAAGAACACTGAAGATCAAGAATGTCGAAATCATGAAATGTGAAATCATGAAATGATCTGAGTAGTCAGATCAAGTGTTGATCGGGACCGTTGATCCCATGCCATTTCGACATTTCGTGAATCGTGACTTGGAGATTCAAGAAACAATACCACAGGAACACTAAAATCGCGAAATGCGAAATCACGATTTAGTCGCAGCCGTCAGATCAAGGTGTGATCTGGACCGTTGATCCAACTCCATTTCGGAGTTTCGCGAATCGCGACTTGGAGAGGCAATAAACATAACCACAGGAGTCCGGAAATGTCGAAACATGAAATTACCAATTACAGTTGTTGAATAAGGTTGTGGTCACAGCCCTTGGTCACATCGGTGAGAGATGGAGGAAAGAGCTAGAGAAAACAAGCTCCTTTTCGGGGATCACGACTGGGAGTGTTGAGACACATGGTCACACGAATGTCGAATTGCCGAATTTCGAAATGTGAAATAAAGGTAAGATTAATGAAGTTCATCTAACGGTGCAGATGGAACTGAAGGAGATCGGAGGGCTACTGTTGCATGTCACAATGTAACTGCCAGAAACCACTAATGGTTTATGTTAGTAACATTTCTTGTCCTGGACACAAGAGTATTCAGGTCTGCAAGTTGCACGAGAAGCGCCCGAGTGTAGTGTGAAAAAATCTCGTTTTAGGCTTCCAAGTAAGTAAGCGGGCGAGATTATATTGTCGACGGTCCGGATTCATCCATAAGAGTAGATCGAAGGTTGGCGGGAAATCGCGGTTAGCGAAATTGCGCCGAGGATTAGCGCAATGGATGGCGCCCATATTGTGTGCAGGAAAGGATAGTAGTCGTCCATCCAGGGGACGCGTGGCGCGAGATCTAGTCATGTCGAAATTTCGACATTCGAGAGTTCGAAGGGTTAGAGTTCCATGTCATTCTACATCTTGAAACCTCAAACCCCAAAAGCGCCGAAAGTTGGGCCCGCAGCATCACGGAGCAGTCTCAGCCGTCCATCCAAAGGAAACACATGGCGTGCGATTAGGCCCCTCACCTTTTCGCCCATCGTGACTCCGACGCACAAGGAACAACTCCTTCATATCCCCGAAGCACGAAGTGTCGAGAGCGTCTAGGACCCGGGCCAACAATATCGTCGAGTGAGTTCAGAACCGTCAGATCCGAGGGGGACGTGTGGCGCCAAATTAAATCATCTCGGCGTTTTTCGAGCAAGGATCAGCTCCTTCCTATCCATGAATGCCAAAAGCACCTTTGGGAATAAACATAGGGTCACAGCCCGTGGTCACTTGGGAAATAAAAAGAGCCGCGAGAGGGGCCAAAGGTACCGAGTTCAATCACAAAGGGGGTCATCGCGATCTCCAGGTGCCGACGGATATGATCTCAATCCTGTTTCCCACTTGGATTAAATGAAGGAGAGAGGGGGTGGTTGAAGCTTCTCCTCACTCATTAAGTGTAAGGTATGAAGGCTCTGGTAGGCTGTCTATCCGAGAGGGTCCTGTGTACCATCTTTTTTAAAAATCCATGCCAAAGTCCTCGACTAGCTTGAGAAGTCTGCACACGTTATTTCGACACTTAATGGCTCAGCTATTCCCCTTGCAGGAGCCATGTGTAGTAAAGGTGGCGTCTGACGAAGAATATCCGTCCGAATTTGGCTGAAAGGACACCAAGCCTTGGATGGCTGAGCACGCCTCTGTTAGGCAAATTTTATGAGTATATAGACTCAGTCTTTGTATTTTTGTAGGGATCGATGGTTGAGCAAGGCTCCCGATTGTAAATTTTTAGTGAAGCGCTGGTCGCTCTGGTTAATGTATAAGGCATTTGAGATTTCTTACTTTATGGATGTCAACTTCTTTTCCCATCTCTTTGTTTACTGTGTTAGAACAGCTCGGAATTGGAGGATCCAGTCGAGTTGCACTGTTGTAGGATGATGTAGGTTAGATCACTACAGCAGTAGCAACGTTTCTAATTAGTTCTTGTGTTTTCTCAGTGCTGAAATGGCTTGGAATTGGAGGATCCATTCGAGTCACCTTTCAGCTCCTTGAAACTCTGGACCAAGAGGATCTTGGCTTCATAGTTTTTCTTCCTCAAGCTTCTGAAGGCCTGTTGCCCGAGGCAGTCTTGCTCACCCTTCTCATTAAGTCTTCCATCTATCCATCTTATACTCTTCTTACTGACAGAAGTTGGATCAAGACCTCCCTTGTTTTCTACACACCAGGCCCAGTTTCCTGAGTTAAAGCTATATCTTCTTGAGTCTCTACCCATTCGATCACCCCATTAAATAAATCGTGACATAAAAATGATGGGCGTTGGGCTCTGCCCCTGCAAGCAATCCAGGAGTGACTTCCGACGCTAACATTTCTGGTATCAGAGCCCTTGAAGATTGCTACTGTGCACCTGGCGACTCCATTGTGACGACTCCACTGGGGTGAACCTGCAGTGTTAATTGTGGCTTACAAAGGCAGGCACACGCGGTCCCATCCACAGTTGCCTCTAGCTACACCTGAAACTGATCCAGAGGTGGTTCTCAGAAAAGGAAAATCCTTTGAAGGAGAAACTTTCACCGCCGAACCAGGTAATATGCCACCTCCTTCTATAGAAACTCCTTTTTCTCCTCCTCAGCTTCTTAATAGACCTTTTTCTGAAGTTTCCCGTTTCCTAAATTTCGGGAGTGTTCCTGCTGAGTTTTCCCCTCCTGGTCTGGGATTGGAGGGAGAAATATTTGTCACTCCCCTCTCCCCTGAAGCTGTACCTTGGCATAGACCCAGGACCACAGAAGATTTCCCTACCCCTCCTCTTGCTACTATTGCCACTTATGCCCAAAAAGAAGTATCTGCTGACCTGAACCCATTAGCCTTCTCCTTAAATCCCTTGTTGTTTCCCGTCCCACTTAGAGGCTCATTCACGGTATCCCATTCGCGAACTCCTTCTCCTCCAAGTTTTCCTCCACCTAATATTCCTATGGCTGGTGCTAATCCCCGTTTGAATAGAATGGATGCCATAGTCGTTGCTAGATATGCTCCCTTAATCCTACCCCATCCTATGAACCCTCTCCCTGCTGGAGATTACTTGAAGTATATGCCCAAGTTCACTGGGGAAGGGGACATAACTGCGGAAGAGCACCTGGCTGCTTTCTACAGTTATGCAGACAACCTGAACATTGAAAATGAAGATGTCTGGATGAGAGTCTTTGTCCAGAGCCTGGATGGTGAGGTAAGGAAATGGTTTAGAGGATTGGCTCCCGGATCTATTGCTGGGATTGAAGTCTTGGATAGTGCTTTCCTGAGGCAGTGGGGAGATAGGAAGGATTTCATGTATTACATGACAGAGTTCAGGTCTTTGAAGAAGATGGAAGGAGATTTTGTCTCTGACTTCTCCAAAAGATTCAATAAGATGTATAATAAGATTCCTGCTGAAATAAATCCTTCAAAAGCCTCAGCCAAAATTTCTTATGCTAGTGCGTTTGGCCCTGATTTCTGTCTTTTATTGAGAGAAAGAAGAGCCACCTCCTTAGCTCAAATGCAAGATGCATCCATAGAGGTGGAATCTAATGTATTGGCAGCTGATAGACTGAGGAAGAAAGGCTGATGCAGACAGGAGAAAGGGAAGATTTGAAGCCTCAACTTCTGGCCCATCGGTGCCTCACCCTCAAGTGGATGAACTGACCAAGATGGTGAAGTCTCTGTCTGCAGAGATGGAGAGAATGAAGGTGGAGGGTAGACAAGAATACAAGGGCCCTCAAAATGCCTAAAACAAAGGAGGTTTCAGGAGGCCAAACAATATTTCTCCCCCGACTATGCAAAGAGAGAGGGGAAGAGACAAAGACAAGCAGAAAATTCAGGCCCCTTTTCAAAACAATTTTGTGGCTGAGGAGGAAGAAGGGGAAACAGATGAGCTTGATCCTGAAATCCATTGCTTCGGAGACACTCCTCCTTTTCCTCATCTCACTCAATCAGCATACGAGGAGTCTCTCATGGACAGTCAGCTAAATGAATTGAGAAAGGGAAACAAGGCTAGTGGCAACCAAGGGAGGTATGACCTGAGGTCCAAGAAGAAGACAACAACACCTGATGTTCCTGAGCAGTTCACTAGAACAGAGAAACCTGCTAATGAAGTAGCAGACAGTCACAGAGGTAAGAAGGCCCAACCCCTCTCTCCCATTGTCCAGAGTCATGTTCCCGAAATAAGAGAAATCTTGAAGCTTACATCTCCTTTTAATTTTGAGCATGAAATTCAGAAGATCAGAATCCCTGTGCCCCTAACCGAATTAATTAAACATGAAGGGTTCAAGAAACGCTTCTCTGAGCTTCTACATTATGAGGTCTCATGCCTTCCCACAGACTCCATCAATTTGCAATATGAAAAGCATGCAGTTGTCCTAGGTCCTATGGTAGAAGACAAGAATGACTCATCCCCTCCCTTCTACACTTCCTTGAACATACATGACAAGGTACTGCATAACTGTTTGATGGATTCGGGGGCTTCTCACAATCTCATGCCCAAAATTGTCATGGAAGAGTTAGGGCTAGAAGTCACCTGAGCCTATCTTGACCTCTATTCCTTTGACTCCAGGAAAGTTCAATGTCTAGTAGTTATCAAAGACCTGGTCGTGACCTTGTTTCAGTTGCCCATGAAAAGTGTGGTCATGGATATTGTAGTGGTTGATGTCCCCCCCAAGTTTGGTATGTTGTTATCAAGGTCATGGATAAAAAGATTGGGGGGAACTTTGCAGATGGACCTCACATACGCTACTATCCCAGTGTTTGGAGGAGAACATAGGAGGCTATATAGGGAAGCCCAATTGGCCTATATAATCAGTGATGAAGCCAATCCTACCAACCATCCCATTTTTGCCTTGGACACTGATTTGGGGTCCAGTTTACTACAGCTCACTCATGCTCCCGAGCCTCCTCTTAAACTCAGAAAACAACCCACCACTCCTCATGAATTTTCTTCCCCCATTTCCCCCATCTAGAAGATGTTCTTTGATGGAGCCTGTTCCAGGGAAGGCGCTGGTGCTGGGGTGTTTTTTGTGTCACGTACTCAGGAAAACATATCTCTGTCATACAAATTAGAATTTGAAGCTACCAACAATGTGGTAGAGTATGAAGCTCTTGTCCTAGGATTAATAACTGCAAAGGAAATGGGAATTTGGGAGGTAGTAGTATTCAGAGATGCAGAGTTGGTGGTCCAGCAGATCAGAAACGCTTATCAAGCTAAGCATCATCGGCTCAGAAGCTACAAAAATGAGGTATGGGAATTAATTGACAGTTTCTTCTCAGCATTCAACATTTCTTTCATCCCAAGAGAGAAGAACACAATGGCAGATTCCTTGGCTACATTAGCAAGCAATTTCAAAGTGCCCTTGCTGCCCAAATTCAGATATGATGTAGAAGTAAAATACAGGCCCTCCATACCTGACAATCTCAAACATTGGAAGGTGTTCGAGGATGATCTTGAGGTCAAAATATTCTTGGAGACGGTTGAAGAATTTTTAGAGATGCATATTGACCAAGACTCTGTCTCTGAAGAAAATCTTGATGGGGGTAATTTTCTGAATAAGATTGCAGAGCGTAACATTGTGCAGCTGCCCAACAATCATATTCCAAGAGGACTGGTTCCTTTGGAAATGCTTTTTGATAGGAATGATGTGTCATTAAAAGGGGAAATCTCAGAGGATGACGCTGATACAACTCAGTGCAACATTGGCACTGAGAGTGAGCCCAAGTTTGTCAAATTATCAAGAAGTCTTACAAAGGAGCAGAGGTATGAATATGCTGGAATTTTGAGGGAATTTGCTGATGTTTTTGCCTGGACCTACAAAGACCTCACTACATATGAAACTTCCGTCATTGAGCATAAAATCCTATTGAAAAAGGAAGCGAAGCCATTTAGGCAGAAGCTAAGGCAGATTAATCCTATGCTACTGCCTATCATGGAGAGGGAAGTGAAGAAGCTGCTGCAGGCCCAGATCATTGTACCACTGAGATATTCAAAGTGGGTGGCCAACTTGGTCCCAGTAAGAAAGAAGAATGGGTAAATCAGACTCTGTGTAGACTTCAGGAACCTGAACAGGAGCTCACGGAAGGATAACTACCCCTTACCAAAAATGGAACATATATTGCAGAGGGTGACAGGAGCATCCAGGATGTCCATGATAGATGGATTCTCTGGCTACAATCAAATCTCTGTTATGCCTGAGGACAGGGAAAATACGACATTTACCACTCCATGGGGCACATTCATGTATGCCAAAATGCCTTTTGGATTGATGAATGCAGGGGCAACGTTTCAGCGTGCCATGGACATAACTTTCATTAGGGAAAAGGATAAGTTTGTGGTCATCTATCTGGATGACATAACAGTCTTTTCAAAGTCTAATAAAGAACATTGTTGTCATCTCAGGAAGGTTTTTCTGAAATGCAGGAGTTTCGACATTTTTTTGAACCCCAAGAAATCTTTGTTCGCCATGCAGGAGGGAAAATTACTAGGCCACATAGTATCAGTGGAAGGAGTCAGGATCGATCCTAGCAGAGTTGAGGCAATACGAGCCTTATCAATCCCGAGATCCAGGAAGGAAGTCCATTATTTTCTTGGCAAGATTAATTTTCTGAGGAGGTTTGTTCCTAACTTTGCCGAGGAGGTAAAACTTATAATAGCCATGTTAAGGAAAGGAAATGAAGTGAGGTGGGATTCTGAGTCACAACATTCCTTTGAGAAAATAAAGAAGGCCTTGACTGAAGCCCCTGTGCTTATCAGTCCCAATTACTCAAAGGATTTCCTTATTTTCTCCTTTGCCTCACCTGGCACGGTAGCTGCTGTTTTATTACAGACAAACGAGGTTGGGCTAGAGCAGCCTATTGCCTATTTCAGCTGAGCATTGAGGGATGCTGAAGTCAGGTGTGACGCTATGGAGAAGTAGGCCTATGCCCTGGTAAAGGATCTCAAGGCCTTTAGAACCTATTTCCTGCAATAAAAAATCATTGCCTATGTCCCCTCAGCTGCTATTAAAGACATTCTTATTCAACCTGACATAGACGGGAGGAGGAGCAAGTGGATAGCCAAGATTCTGGAATTTGACCTGGAAATAAAACCTACCAAATTGATCAAAGGTCAAGGTTTAGCCAAGATGTTGGCTGAAGCAAATTGCCAAGCTTTGGGGGTAAGTTTCATCAACGAATGCTTAGGAATTCAGTAAGATCGACTGTCTGAAATCGGCCTTCAAAGAGAGCCCCCATTGGCTCGATGTCCTTGGTATAAGGATGTCATATATTTTCTACAGGAGTTGTGGCCTCTAGATGGCCTGCAAAGAAATAAAGCAAGAGCTCTAAAGCTCAAGGCAGTCAGATACTGCCTTGTTGATCAAATTTTATACTGGAAAGACCCCCTGGGGGTGCTTTTAAAATGCATGGATCCACAAGAGGCCGACAGGATCATGGTTGAATTTCACAGTGGCCTATGCGGAGGGCACCATTTCTGGAAAACCATAGCCTACAAAATCCTCAGGGCCGGATACTACTAGCCTACCATGTTCACTGACGTCTACAGAAGGGTCAGAGCCTGCATCAAATGTCAAATATTTGCAGGAAAGAAACAACTCAAGTCCTTGCCGTTAAATCCTATGGTTGTTTCGGGACCTTTCTAGCAATGGGGCCTAGATTTCATTGGAGAAATTCACCCTGCTTCCAGTGGGCAGCACAGATGGATCCTGACTGCTATAGATTTCTTTACCAAGTGGATTGAAGCTATCCCCACCAGGAATGCTTCCCACAAGGTAATGATTGGATTCCTAGAAGATCTCATCACAAGGTTCGGCTGCCTAAGTAAAATTGTCACTGATAATGCAGCCTCCTTCAAGGCTGAGCTGTTAGCCCAGTTCTGTGAGCGTTTCGAGATCAAGCTGATTCATTCTACCCCATACTATCCCTAGGGAAATGGTTTAGCCTAGTCCTCCAATAAAAGCCTGATAAGGATCATCAAAAGACTGTTGGAGGACAACAAGAAGGCCTGGCATTCAAGATTGAAATTTGCTTTATGGTTCGATCGAGTGACCCCAAAGATATCTATAGGCCTCTCCCCTTTCCAATTAGTTTATGGAACGAAGGCTGTTTTTCCTTCTTAGCTAGCCATCCCTGTAGCCAAATTCCTCTAGGATCATCAAGAAGAGCCTGATGACATGATCAGGAGAATTCATCAGCTAGTGGAAGTTTAGTAGGCCAGAGAACAGGCGAGGGGCAGGATTCAGGACCATCAGCAGAAGATCAAGCAGGTTTTTGATAAGAAGGCCAAGAAGGAAGAGTTTCGGATAGGAGACCTGGTACTGAAATGGGATGCTCCTAAACAAGATAAAGGCAAGCATGGAAAATTCGAAGCCTTGTGGATCGGGCCTTTCAGAGTTTCCAAAGTACTCTCGAATAATACCTACAGGTTGCAGGATTTGAAAGATCAAGAAGTTTTCAATGGCCCTGTGAATGGGAATTTCCTAAAAATATTTTTCTCGTGAGCCACACTTGGCTCCTTTGCGGTTGTAAATATTTATTTTCTTTATGTCTTTAAGTTTTAAATAAATGACCCCATAGCCCAACAATAAGGCACTGAAGCTGCGAAATGAGTCCTTAGAGCATCACAGGGACGACTCTATCCCCCATGGAGCCTAATGTTAGTAACATTTCTTGTCCTGGACACAAGAGTATTCAGGTCTGCAAGTTGCACGAGAAGTGCCCGAGTGCAGCGTGAAAAAATCTCGTTTTAGGCTTCCAAGTAAGTAAGCGGGTGAGATTATATTGTCGACGGTCTGGATTCATCCATAAGAGCAGATCGAAGGTTGGCGGGAAATCGCGGTTAGCGGAATTGCGCCAAGGATTAGCGTAATGGATGGCACCCATATTGTGTGCAGGAAAGGATAGTAGCCATCCATCCAGGGGACGCGTGGCACGAGATCTAGTCATGTCGATGTTTCGGCATTCGGGAGTTCGAAGGGTTAGAGTTCCATGTCATTCTACATCTTGAAACTCCAAACCCTGAAAGCGCCGAAAGTCGGGCCTGTAGCATCACAGAGCAGTCTCAGCCGTCCATCCAAAGGAAACACGTGGCATGTGATTAGGCCCCTCGCCTTTTTGCCCATCGCGACTCCGATGCACAAGGAACAACTCCTTCATATCCCCGAAGCGTTAAGTGCCGGGAGCGTCTAGGACCCGGGCCCACAATATCGCCGAGTGAGTTCAGAACCGTCAGATCTGAGGGGGACGCGTGGCGCCAAATTAAATCATCTCGGCGTTTCGCTCATCACGATTGTTATGAGCAAGGATAAGCTCCTTCCTATCCACGAACGCTGAAAGCACATTTGGGAATAAACATAGGGTCACAGCTCGTGGTCACTTGGGAAATAAAAAGAGCCACGAGAGGGGCCAAAGGTGTCGAGTTTAGTCACAGAGGGGGTCATCGCGATCTCCAGGTGCCGACGGATACGATCTCGATCCTGTTTCTCGCTTGGATTAAATGAAGGAGAGAGGGGGTGGTTGAAGCTTCTCCTCACTCATTAAGTGTAAGGTATGGAGGCTCTGGCAGGCTGTCTGTCCGAGAGGGTCCTATGTACCGTCTTTTTCAAAAATCCATGCTGAAGTCCTCGACTAGCCTGAGAAGTTTGCACACGTTAATTCGGCACTTAATGGCTTAGCTACTCCCCTTGCAGGAGCCATGCACAGTAAAGGTGGCGTTTGACGAAGAATATCCATCCAAATCTGGCTGAAAGGACACCAAGCCTTGGATGACTGAGCACGCCTCTGTTAGGCAAATTTTTTGAGTATATAGCCTCAGTATTTGTATTTTTGTAGGGATCGATGGTTGAGAAAGGCTCCCGATTGTAAAGTTTTAGTGAAGCGTTGGTCACTCTGGTTAATGTATAAGGCATTTGAGATTTCTTACTTTATGGATGTCAGCTTCTTTTCCCATCTCTTTGTTTACTGTGTTAGAACAGCTCGGAATTGGAGGATCCAGTCGAGTTGCGTTGTTGTAGGATGATGTAGGTTGGATCACTGCAGCAGTAGCGGCGTTTCTAATCAGTTCTTGTGTTTTCTCAGCGTTGAAATGGCTTGGAATTGGAGGATCCAGTCGAGTCACCTTTCAGCTCCTTGAAACTCTGGACCAAGAGGATCTTGGATTCAGATTTTTTCTTCCTTAAGCTTCCGAAGGCATGTTTCCCGAGGCAGTCTTGCTCACCCTTCTCATTAAGTCTTCCATCTATCTATATTATACTCTGCTTACTGACGGAAGTTGGATCAAGACCTCCCTTGTTTTCTACACACCAGGCCCGGTTTCCTGAGTTAAAGCTATATCTTCTTGAGTCTCTACCCATTCGATCACCCCATTAAATAAATCATGACATAAAACTGATGGGCGTTGGGCTCTGCTCCTGCAAGCAATCCAGGAGTGACTTCTGACGCTAACAGTTTCTGCCAGAGGACTCGAAGACACTTCGGGGTGATTGACAGAGGAGGTGAAGAGTCTCTGGGAATCTTCTAGAGGGATGAAGATGTTTGTGGAGGCGATTGACAACTGGATGAGCATTGAAGCCTATAACTGGAACAGAGAAGGTAAGCTCGACTGTCACAGAGAAGACGAAGAGTCTCAACTGCCAGAGAGGCTGAGGAATCTCAGCATAACATATAGTGATGCTGAGCGCGTGGAAAAACCGCCAAAGAAGCTGAAGAGTCGCGATGATGATCAGGTAAAGCACTCGAGATGTGGAGGAGATCGGCGCGGTGTGAGCATGCAGAGGCATGGAAAATATTGCATGCACAAGGAGCACAGAGACTATAAGAATGTGGAATGAGGAAGAGATGAGGTTTGTTGTTTTGGGGAAGGATTGAGGTGTGAGCAAGGAGGTAGAGCGTAGCAACAGAAATTCACAGAAGAGGAATGGTGCATTGAAGGGATATGGTGCAAAGAGCATAAAAGGAAGAAGAATAGAAAGTGCAAGGGGTGTGCAGAAGACACTGATGCAGACAGGGCAGAGCAGTGTAACAGAACAACGACAAGGTTGGTAAGCCATTGAAGAACTTTATATTGCTGTAATAAGTTTTAGTAACAAAGAATTTATATTTCAGGGTGGTTGGGAGGTGCTAGGGAGGACTGGTGTCCTTAGAGGTTCAAGTGGGTGCTTGAACACAGGGAGTTGGTGCTTCCTTCTAGTTGGTGCTAGAAAAACCAGGGAGTTGGTGCTTCCTTCTAGTTGGTGCTAGAGAAACCAGGGAGTTGGTGCTTCCTTCTAGTGGGTGCTAGAGAAAACAGAGAGTTGGTGCTCTCAACAAGTTGCAGCTTGAAAAACTGAGGTTACAGCCTCATTATGAGTTGGTGCTCATATGTATGATAATGTAAAGAATGTAAATACTACTTATCATATAAAAAAAAAGAGGTTTTTACCCTGTATGGGTTTCCTCAAGAAATATTTGTCTCTGTGTGTCTCATCTGTATGACTGATGCTGAATATACTTTTGCTTACTTCCCTGCACTATTGTGAATGTCATCAAGTGTTTCTGCAAAGAGTTTAAAATAAGCATAATTGTTTAAGCACGGTAACAACTGATTCACCCCCCCCTCTCAGTTGTCCAACAAGTCTCGCGACACATGGCCTCCTTTCATCGAACGGTCCAGATCTATTTCGGGGCTTCCACCATGGAGTGTCCCGATATCTTGTCAGTGGGACTCCCGAATCCTCGATTCCCGATTTCCCGAACTGGGTAGTCTCACGACACGTGGCCTCCTTTCATTGGACGGTCCAGATCTATTTTGGGGTTTCCACCATGGAGTGTCCCGATCTCTTGTCAACGGGACTCTCGAATCCTCTATTCCCTATTTCCCGAAGTGGGTAGTCTCGCGACACGTGGCCTCCTTTAATTGGATGGTCCAGATCTATTTCGGGGCTTCCACCATGGAGCGTCCCGATCTCTTGTCACCAGGACTTCCGGAATCTCGAACTCTGAAATCCCGACACCAACTCCTCTTTCGGGACTTTTGCCCCTATTCACGGCAGCTTAACCCTCGTGTATCTCCTGACAGATCCAATGGCTATCGGGTTTTCTAACCGAGATCTGACGGTTCAGATCGGTCCCCACGTTGTGCACTCTCCCACGGCTTCCTGGACGTGGAAAAACCAACGGTCGAGATACTATCATGGTCCTTGGGGATCTACGATCCCGATTTCTTCGCTACTCACGAAGACAAAGGAAAAAGGGTTAAGGCATTTAATGCCTTCGTTTCTTCTACCAATCTAACAGCCGTGAATGGCCACAGATTTTCCAATAGGATTTCGTCTGTTGATCGACACCTATCAGGGTTAAGGCATTTAACACCCTCGTTTCTTCTACCAATCTAATGGCCATGAATGGCCACAGATCTTTTGACAAGATTTCGTCCGTCGATCGATACCTATCCCCACATTGCTATTTTAGGATTTCAAGAGGATCATTCTTCCTCATACAGGGTTACTAAGACTTGCACCTTCAAATCCTGTTCCCAAGTTCTTGGTAAGCTTTCCAAGGAGAGTATCTCTGTGGAGAGATCTATTCTAGGTATTCCTGGGGACGAATAAGGACATAGATTTTCCAAAAGTAGACTTGAAGTCCAAATTAATACAATATGCGTATATATGTATATATACAAATCTATCTACAACATAATCCATATGTGGTCCTTCCAATAAAAGCATGCAACCACCATTTCTGATCAAAATACCACACATAAAGTCTTATACTCAAACCATTCACAGACTGCCCAGACTATGAGCATACATGTCAGTATATAAATTTCAAGATGGAAGATGTAAAACACTTATCCGAAATAACACCGGAAGTGATTTCAACTGTTGAGAGTGGTGCTCGTTTCCACCCAACCGTAGGCTTAGTGACTCCCAATGGATTTACCACTAGCCACCCCCGAGCTGAGACCACGATGCTACGAGTCTGCATCTCTATTTGCCAGTGACCGAGAACGAAGGTCACTCTCCTTCTTCTCTGCTATCACTCACTCTGTGTTTTCCAGAGTTCTCCTCCTCTTCCCCCTTCTCCTGCATTCCCTTGTGTCTGCCCTTAGCGCTTCTCCCTCATGCCTTTTCCTCTTGCGAGGTTGTGTGTGGCACAACTTTCCTTTCATTGGTCAGGCCCGAGACTCCTACGGATGAGAGGTTTACCTCCCCCATCCCTCATTAATTATTGAGGAGCCATCTACCTACCAGCCCGTGAGACATTTAATTTGGGCTAGCGAGCCGCTCTTGGTTCTCTAGGCCAGTGAAGACCAAATACGGTATTGGTTTTTGGTGGAAGTTCACGCCACCATTCCAGGTGCCTTCCACCACCTTTCTTCAGCCATCATGGTCTCTTTTTCAGCATATCCCCTCTGAGCAGTCCTGCAATATATATTCAGAATATTATTTACATTCATTGACCTTTTTCATAAGGTCCATTCACATCATACATTCACATTTCTGAGTTTGCCACAGTTCTTGGCCAGTATAGTTATTTTTACAAACCGGGGGAAACATGGTGTGACAATTCCCTCCCCCTTAAAGGAACATCGTCCTCGATGTTCTATCTATCAATATGATGTGCATGTACAGATGTAAACAAAATCGGATATCCCTGTTTCATGGCATCCTCCATTTCCCATGTAGCCTCATTTGGGTCAAAATGTCTCCACTGCACCTTGACCTGTGCAATGGTTCGGTTTTGGAGCGGGGTTTCCTTTCTGTCCAGTATGCATTGGGGTTCTGGTAGAAATTATTCCTCTAGTTCCACCCGAATCACAGACCAATCAATTATATGGTTAGCATCATGTACACATTTCTTCAATAATGAGACATGGAAAACATTATGTGCTTTGACTGTGGGAGGAAGTGCTAGCCTATAGGCTACAGGTCCCACTCTATCTAGAACCTCAAAGGGTCCACAATAATGAGGTGCCAACTTGGCACAAGCTCCCATTTTCAGGGAACTCTTCCTGGGCCTAACTCTAAGATATACATGGTCTCCTGTCTTGAGCTCTCTTGGAGTTATCTTTTGGTCGGCATAGCTTTTTTGTCGGTTCTGAGTGACCTTCAGGTTTTGTTTTATCTGAGTCACCTTCTGTTCCATTTCTTTCAACATGTCGGGTCCAAAATAAATTCTATTTACAGGATTACTCCAGCTGACTGGAGTGTTACATGGTCTACCATAGAGGACCTTGAAGGGACTCATCTTTAAGGATGCTTGGTAGTCATTGTTGTAGGCGAATTCTACCAGTGGTAGGTAGTCTTCCCATTTCTTGGATTGATGCGTTACATGCATCCTTAACATGTATTCTAATACTTGGTTCACTATTTCTGTCTCTCTGTCGGTTTGAGGGTGATAGGCGGTGCTAAACAACAACTTGGTCTCTAAACCAACCATTAGTGATTTCCAAAAGTTGGAAGTAAATTTCGTGTCTCTGTCAGACACGATCTCTTTTGGCATACCATGCAGTCTGAATATCTCTTTCATGAATACTTGGGCGATGTCGATTTCTTTGCAAGTCGATTTGACGAGAATGAAAGGAGCAGACTTGCTCAATTTATCCACCACTACCATAATGGCATTGTTCTGTTTGGTTGATGTTGGTAATCCAGTGATGAAATCCATGGGGATGGTTTCCCATTTCCATTCTGGGATTGGTAAAGGTTGAAATAGTCCTGCTGGGTGTCGATGTTCTTCTTTAACTTGTTGGCATTCTATGCATTTGGCCAAGTATTCGGCTATGTCTTTCTTCAACCCCGGCCAGTAGAATTGTTTTCTGGTAGCCGTGATCATCTTCTGGTATCCTGGATGACCAGTATAGGGTCTTTTATGTAGTTCATCCATAATGAACCTCTTCAAGTCGTCACAATTTGGAATATACAGTGTATTTCTGTAAGTGAGAAGACTTCCTTCGGTCATCTGGTAGCCTTCATATTTTACTTCGGTGGGTTCTTGCTGTAGGTACATGGTCACAGTCTGAATGAAGGGATCTGTCTCTTGTGCATTTTTGACTCTTTCCTTGACATCCGTCTCACAGGTGCTCACCGCTGCCAGGTGAATTGTTTTCATGCTTCTGCTAAGGGCATTGGCAACCCTATTTTCTTTTCCTTTAATGTGTTTGATTTCGAAATCAAATTCGCTAAGAAGGGCCATCCATCTAGCCTGTCTGTCATTGAGATTTGATTGGTCAAACAAATATCGCAATCCATAGTGATCTGTCATAAGTACAAATTTCCCTCCTAGGAGGTAATGCCTCCACATTTTCAAGGCGTGCACTATGGCAGCCAGTTCTAGATCATGGGTCACATACTTGACTTCATGCTCGTTCAATTTTCGGGATTCATAGCAGATCACACTTCCTTTCTGCATAAGGACTCCTCCGAGCCCTTCCTTATAGGAATCCGTGCACATGAGGAAGTCAGCTTCTGGGTCGGCGATTTTCAGCACGGGTGCATGGGTCAGTAGATGTTTCAGTGTTTGAAATCTTTCTTCACATTTCTGTGTCCACAGGAATTTTGTCCCCTTCTTCTGGAGGGCAGTGATTGGACAACCAATCTTGGAGATTCCTTTTATAAATCTCCTATAGTATCCTGCTAATCCCATAAAGGATCTGATATCTGAAACATCCCTTGGGGTAGGCCATTCCATGATAGACCTGATTTTGTTAGGGTCTACTGCTACCCCTTCTTCTGACATAACATGACCCAAGTAATGTATTTTCTTCTGGAAGAAGTCACATTTGTTGAATTTAGCATAGAGATGATGCTCTCTGAGTACTTGCAGCACAAGCCTAAGTTGTTCTTCATGCTCTTCTCTATTCTTAGAGTAAATTAATATATCATCAATAAAAACTAGCACAAATTTATCTAGAAATTTACTGAGTACATTGTTCATCAAGCACATAAAAGTGGCAGGGGCATTGGTTAATCCAAACAACACTACCACAAACTCATAGTGACCATACCTCGTACGGAAGGCAATTTTATGGATGTCTTCACCCTTGATTCGGACTTGATGGTATCTCGACCTCAAATCAATATTTGAGAAAATAGATGCACCCCCCAATTGATCGAACAGGTCATCGATCCTGGGCAAGGGGTACTTGTTCTTTATGGTTACCTTATTGAGTTGCCTATAATCTATACACAGTCTAAGGGTACTGTCCTTCTTTTTCACGAACAGGACTGGTGCTCCCCATGGAGACACGTTGGGCTGAATATAGCCCTTATCCATCATTTCTTTTAATTGCATTTTGAGTTCAACTAACTCGGGTGTTCTCATCCGGTAGGGTGTCCTAGACACCGACACCGCTCCCGGTGAGAGTTCTATCGAGAAGTCTATGTCTCTTCTTGGAGGTAGACCCGGTACCTCTTCCGGAAACACATCTTTGTATTCACTCAGGGTAGGATGGTCTTCAAGGATGGGTTTTCACGTTCTATGGTTTCCAACACCTGTATTGCATATAGGGGACATCCCTTTCGGCAATACTTTCTCATTTGCAGAGCTGATATTTGTCTCACTGAGACAGGTTTTTGGATCCCTTGAAGGGTCATCCTTTTTCCTTCTTTGCTCACACATTCTAAGGTTTTATGGTAATAGTCCAATCTGGATTTATGGGCGGCTAGACAGTCCATACCAATCAACAGATCATATGATCCCAGGGGTAATATGTTAAGGGTTGTTTGGGTGGGGAATTCACCCAACATTAATTGGCAGGATGGTATGACCTCTGCTACCCTTCTTTTGGTGCCAGTGGCTAACTGTACCAACCATGGCTTGGTATGTTTTTGTGGATGTAGTTTACACTTATCAACAACTTTAGGGGCTATATAACTCAAATTTGAACCAAGGTCAATCAAAACAGACACTAGATGGTTGAAAATCATACCTTCTATTTCCACCACTGAAGCTTGGTGGTCAGCTTGGTTATTATCCAAGGAGGCATAAATCTATGGCACACTCCTGGCCACATCATTAACGGTAGTAGCTTCCTAGATGTTATAAATCCTCCGACTATTCTGTTGTTGGTGTGGACAGTCTCTCAGGAGGTGTTCTTCTCGGTAGCCCCAACATTTCAGAGGTTCTCTCTTTGTGTTATCCACCTTCACTGGTATAGGTCCAAAAGTTTTATTTCCACTCGATGAGGGAAAGTTCTGCTGGTGTACACTCCAGGTCGGAAAGTTCATTCTTGGGTTCTTCTTATAGCTCTTAAATCCCGGGGATTTGATCCCCTTTTTATGAAATCTTGAGCTATTCTTCGGTTTCCATCCTTCACGAGGTTCTGCTCGATGTCCAAACTGTTCATGAAAATAGGTTGCCTTTCGAATAGTGCCTTCTAGGGTCTTTGGCTCATCAAATTCAATTCTGTTCCGGTAGTCCTTGGGTAGCCCACTAATGAAGCGCTGCACCTTTGCCTTTTTTGCTTTTATATAAGGTACATACTTCAACAAATCAAGGAATTTCTTAACATATTCTTCTATAGTGAGTTGTCCCAGTTTGAGTTCATAAAACTCTTTTGTCTTCTCGTCGAAATATTTTTCCGACAAATACTTCTTCCGGAAGTATTTCTCAAACTGTTTCCAGGACAGGTCCTCTTCGCGAACCCCTTTCACATTCTTAAGATCTTCCCACCAAATGGAAGCCTTTCCGTGCAGATTGAAAGTGGCTACTCGGGCCGTCAAATTTTCTGAAAAATCATGGACTCTGAAATATTTCTTCAGTCCAAGTAGCCAGGCCTCTGTTTCCTCTCCCTTCTTTTTCTCACCATCGAAGGAGGGTGGTTTGGCCTTTCTGAATTCTTCAAATTTATGACCCTTGGAGAATTTTCGCTTCTTCTATTTTCTTTGGGAATAGGAACTGGTTCTGCTACTGGAAGAGCCCTCCGAGTCGCCAGCTTCCTTCTCAGAGGAATCGTTTGACACCGGTCCTTTACCTTTGGGGTGGACCTTCCTTGAGGTGCTCCTCTCAGTGTGGCCACTGATATGACCATGTTTCTGTATCTTGGGTTCATGCTGCATTTGTCGTTGTAGGTCGGATAAGCTCTGCAGTAAAACTGCATTAATTTCAGTTTGTTTTTCTTGTTCTTTCATCATCCTTTCATTGTCGGCCTTGCAGCTTTGCAATTCGACCATGAGACTCCTCACAGTCTCAGCTAGATCTAGAGGGGTCCCTATTGCCCTTGTTTCGTCAGACTCTTCGTCTCTATTGTGGGAGCCCTCTCCCACCTCTTGGTGAGTCACCATTCTTTGCGTCTGTAAGTTCCCGCGACTGATCGTTCGCTTGGGTGAAAAAGACAAACGTTGGTTGTTAGTCAATAGTTAGATACGTTTTTATAACCTGTGCATAAATTCATAACTCTTTCGCATGCATACACATTCGAGTTCTCGTTTTCAAACTTTGATCCTTTTTTAATTAAGAGGGTTTAAGATAAAGGGTTACTCCTTTTAGAAGTGTTTCGAACGGAGCTTCTGCGTAACTCGTTCATGAGCCCAAGCAGGCCGAGTGCTGTAACCATGCTCTGATACCAATTTGTCACATACCAACTACGACGATATAGATTTTTCGCCTTTTTCTTGAGGATCAGAACCCCCAAGCTATCTACGGAGGTCTAGCGTAAGCTAGTTCTTCCCTCGTCTACTCCCATAGGATCGTGGGTCACAACCACAGGTCAAACAAATATGGCGCTTCTTCGCCTTATGTGACTCAATGCTACAAGAGCGTCGAGCCATGTCAATTTTGCATACGCCAAACCTTGACAGGGCTAGCAAGTGGTCAACGGAACGGTCCCCATCGTGCGGTTAAGTGGAGGACAGGTGGCAGGGGGGAAATAAATGGCATGGAAGGTGACACGACATGAGGGGGCCCCACATCAATAACACACCATTACGGACCCCCCCCCTTGTTAAAGGCAGAATGCCAAAGGGGGTCCAGAATTCGCCTGAGTGCCGTTGATCTAGGCGCCTTAATATTGACCGTTCGAGAGATGCACGCTCGATTTCGGACCCCCCCCCTCCCGTTAAAGGCAGAACGACAAGGGGGCTCCAGAATGAAACCTCAGCCGCATATTTGGGCACATAGATCCTGGCCGCCCAGATTTGCTCACCATTTCTTGCAAGGGAAAAAGGGCCATGGCATTAATGCCGACATCTCTTCGTCAAATCTAACGGTCGTTACAGACCTTGGATCCTCCGAAGGGATCATGATCATGCATTGCTTGCAAATGCGGAGAGGGGTCGAGGAACTATCATCCACGTTCCTTCCCCACATCTAACGGTTGTTACATACCAGATCCTCCGAGAGGATCTCATCTGTTAATCGAGACTTAATCATATGCTAACATTTCGGGAGTTCACCAGTCGAAGTTTCGGGACTTGCGAGCACAAGAGGAAAATGCCCTTCGGTATTCCAGGTACCGAAATGCCTAAGTATCGAACAGGCTTTGATCAGCAATTATCCCTCTGGGCTATGCCTTGTCCAGTATGACCACTTCTCATAAGACCACAGTTTTATTCTCGTCGGGACTTATCAAGATGAGAGCCTAACCTCTTGTCAACGGGACTCCCAAATCCTCGATTCCCAATTTCCCGAAGTGGGTAGTCTCGCGACATGTGGCCTCCTTTCATTGGATGGTCCAGATCTATTTTGGGGCTTCCACCATGGATCTTCCCGATCTCTTGTCAACGAGACTCCTGAATCCTCAATTCCCGATTTCCCGAAGTGGGTAGTCTCGTGACACATGGCCTCCTTTCATCGCATGGTCCAGATCTATTTCGGGGCTTCCACCAGGGAGCGTCTCGATCTCTTGTCAACAGGACTCCCAAATCCTCGATTCTCGATTTCCCGAAGTGGGTAGTCTCGTGACACGTGGCCTCCTTTCATTGGACGGTCCAGATATATTTTGGGGTTTCCACCATGGAGTGTCCCGATCTCTTGTCAACGGGACTCCCGAATCCTTGATTCCCGATTTCCCGAAGTGGGTAGTCTCATGACACGTGGCCTCCTTTCATCGAACGGTCCAGATCTATTTTGGGGCTTCCACCATGGAGCGTCCCGATCTCTTGTCACTAGGACTTCCGAAATCCTGACATCGACTCCTCTTTCGGGACTTTCACCCCTATTCACGGGGGCTTAACCCTTGTGTATCTCCTGACAGATCCAACGACTGTCGGGTTTTCTAACCGAGATCTGACGGTTCAGATCGGTCCCCACGCTGTGCACTCTCCCACGGCTTCCTGGATGTGGAAAAACCAACGGTCCAGATACTCCCATGGACCTTGGGGATCTACGATCCTGATTTCTTTGCTACTCATGAAGACAATGGAAAAAGGGTTAAGGCATTTAACGCCTTCGTTTCTTCTACCAATATAATGGCCGTGAATGGCCACAGATCTTCCGACAGGATTTCGTTTGTCGATTGACACCTATCAGGGTTAAGGCATTTAACGCCCTCGTTTCTTCTACCAATCTAACAGCCGTGAATTGCCACAGATCTTCCGACAGGATTTCGTCCATCGATCGATACCTATCCCTATGTTTCTATTTCAGTATTTCAAGAGGATATTTCTTCCTCATACAAGGTTACTAAGACTTGCGCCTTCAAATCCCGTTCCCAAGTTCTTGATAAGCTTTCCAAGGAGAGTATCTCTGTGGAGAGATCTATTCCGGGTATTCCTGGGGACGAATAAGGACATAGATTTTCCAAAAGCAGACTTGAAGTCCAAATTAATACAATATGTGTATATATGTATATATACAAATCTATCTACAACATAAGCCATACGTGGTCCTTCCAATAAAAGCATGCAACCACCATTTCTGATCAAAACACTACATAGACAGTCTTATACTCAAACCATTCAGAAACTGCGCAGACTATGAGCATACATGTCAGTATATAAATTTCAAGATGGAGTATGTAAAACACTTATCAGAAATAACACCGGAAGTGATTTCAACTGCTGAGAGGGGTGCTCATTTCCACCCAACCGTAGGCTCAGCGACTCCCAACGGATTTACCACTAGCCACCCCCAAGCTGAGGCCACGATGTTGCGAGACTGCGTCTCTGTTTGCCAGTGACCGAGAACGAAGGTTACTCTCCTTTTTCTATGCTATCACTCACTCTGTGTTTTCCAGATTTCTCCTCCTCTTCCCCCTTCTCCTGCATTCCCTCACGTCTACCCTTAGCGCTTCTCCCTCACGCCTTTTCCTCTTGCGAGGTTGCGTGTGGCGCAACTTTCCTCGTACTGGTCAGGCCTGAGACTCCTACGGATGGGTGGTTTACCTCCCCCATCCCTCATTAATTCCTGAGGATCCATCTACCTACTAGCCTGTGAGACATTTAATTCGGGCCAGCGAGCCGCTCTTGGTTCTCCGGGCCAGTGAAGACCAAATACGGTATTGGTTTTTGGTGGAAGTTCATGCCACCATTCCAGGTGCCTTCCACCACCTTTCTTCAACCATCGTGGTCTCTTTTTCAACATATCCCCTCTCAGCAGTCCTGCAATATATATTCATAATATTATTTACATTCATTGACCTTTTTCATAAGGTCCATTCACATCATACATTCACATTTCTGAGTTTTCCACAGTTCTTGGCCAATATAATTATTTTTACAAACTGGGGGAAACAGGGTGTTACAGGAGCTGTGGGACCGGATGTCGAGGATGAGGAGGAGCGAAAAGAAGTGAGGCATGTCATGCGGTCAAGTGGAGAATAGGTGGCAGGGGAGAAGACGGCACGGAAGGCGACATGATAGGAGGGGGCCCCACGTTAATACCACTCC